>SNQJ01S0129043.1:0-26050 GCA_010110895.2 Picea sitchensis | reverse complement strand
TTTTTCAACAAAGAAACATGAAATACATTATGAATTCTTAGATTAGCTGGAAGTGCAAGTTGATATGATACGGTTCCAATTCGAGATAATATCTCGTAGGGACCACAAAACCTGGGTGCCATCTTGGCACAGTTCCCTAACTTCAACGAGCTTTTTCCTTCTTTGACCTTCAAATAAACATGGTCTCCTACTTGAAATTCCAAGTGTCTTCTTTTCTGATCTCCATAGCTCTTATGTCTGTCATGTGCTTCTTTCAAGTTCTGTTGTACCTTCCTTACCATGTTCTCCATTTCTTGGAGCATCTCTGGTCCAACCATGAGTCTGTCAACCAGGTTATCCCAACTAATTGGAGTTGTACACTTTCTGTCGTATAGTATTTCAAAAGGGCTCAACTTAGCCGACGTTTGGTACCCATTGTTATATGAAAATTCTACCAAGTGTAGGTAGTCTTCCCACTTGTTTGGTTTTGTTATTACATACATGAAGAGCATATCCCCTATGATTTGGTTTGCCCTTTCAGTCTGTCCATCCATTTGTGGATGATAACTCTTACTGAAATTCAAATTAGTATTTAGCCCTGCAAAAAATTCCTTCCAAAAATAGTATGTGAATTTTATGTCTCTATCTGAAATCACCATTTTAGGAATACCATGCAGTATAAAACTTTATTTCATGAATATTTTAGCAATGTTTATTTCTTTAAAAGTAGACTTTACAGGAATAAAGTGTGCAGACTTACTAAGTTTATTGATTACAACCATGATAGAATCATTATCTTTCTGGTTTTTAGGCAAACCTGTTATAAAGTCCAGCGATATGGTCTCCCATTGCCATTCTGGTAAGGGTAATGGCTGTAATAGGCCAGCTGGATGCTGGTGTTCGACCTTAACCTGTTGACAATCTTGGAACCTAGCCAAGTACTCTGTTGTTTCTCCCTTCATATTAGGCCAGTAAAATAGTTTTCTGAGTGTTGTTATTGCTTTCTGGTAACCTGGATGGCCAGAATACGGTTTCTTATGCACTTCATCTAAAACAGTTAATTTTACTCTATTGAATCTGGTATGTAAAGTTTGTTTTTAAATCTTAATAGTCCCTTCTTATCGATACTTATATCTGGTTTATCTGAATTTGCGATACTATTTTGAAATTATGCCATCATTTTAGTGTAATTTTCGTCGTTAATACATGTCGTCCTTATTCTTTGTTCCAAATCACTTTCTGCCCTGCTGATATTTATATCAAATAACCCATGGACTCTTCTTCTTAAATCGTCTTCTACTTTATTTTCCTTACCCTTGATATGTCTGACCTCGAAGTCGAATTCACTCAGGAAGGCTACCCACCTTTCTTGTCTTGCATTAAGGTCTGGTTGGTTAAACAAATATTTCACCCCGCTATTATCTGTCAATAGTAGGAATTTTCTTCCCATTATATAGTGTCACCACATTTTTAAGGCATGTATTACTGCTTCCAATTCTAAGTCATGAGTGACATAATTTCGCTCATGTTCTTTCAATTTTCGGGACTCGTAACAAATCACGTGCCCTTTCTGAGTTAGAACACCACCTAGTCCCTCTTTACTTGCATCAAAACATACTGTGAAGTCTTTATCTGGGTCTGCTACCTTCAAAATGGCCGTCAATGTCAATAATTATTTTAGCTTATTGAAACTGTCTTGACACTTTTGCGACCAGTTAAACTTGGTCCCTTTCCTTTGTAATGATGTGATAGGGTAGGCTATCTTGGAAAACCCTTCTATAAATCTGCGATAATTTCGGGGTCCACGAAAATACCTTCTCAGGAAATGACATGTCCTAAATATTGTATTTATTTTTTATAAAAGTCACATTTGTCGAATTTTTTGTATAGTTTGTGTTTACTTAATGTTTGAAGAACTATTCTTAAGTGTTCATCATGTTCCTCCTCCATTTTAGAATAGACCAGAATGTCATCGATAAATACTACTACGAACTTGTCTAAGGACTGAGTGAAAATGTTGTTCATCAAACACATAAATGTGGCTGGTGCGTTATTGAGTTTGAAAGGTATGACTACAAACTCATAGTGTTCATATCTTGTTCGAAAATTTGTTTTGTTTATGTTCTCATGCTTTATCCTAACTTGATGATAACTCGATCGTAAATCCAATTTTGAAAAGATCTTGGCCCCACCAACTTGATTGAACATATCATTTATCCTTGGTAAGGGGTATTTGTTCTTAATGGTCATTTTGTTCAGTTGTCTATAATCGATACATAGTCTTAGATTAATGTCTTTCTTTTTCACAAAGAGGACTTGTGCTCCCCATGGCGAGACACTCGGTCTGATATACTCTTTGTGCAATAATTCCTCTAATTGTATTTTTAATTCTGTCAGTTCTGGTAGACTCATTCGGTAAGGTGCTTTTGAGATACGGGTTGATCTAGGTAGTAAGTCTATGGAGAAATCTATTTCCCTTCTAGGAGGTAATTTTGCTATCTCATCCACAAACATGTCTCTCAAGACACATAGGACAACAAAGTCTTCTAACTTGGGCTTATCTTCTTTTTCTAATAGATTCGTCACTTGGATGGCGTAAAATTGGCATCCCTTTCTAATACATTTCTTGAGTTGCATCGCTGAAACTTGTCTGACTGATACAGGTTTTGGTATGCCTTGGGATGTTCTGACAGTGCCAAACTTATCTTTATAGTTAAGTATCTTTGTATAACAGTCTAGTACTTCTTTGTGTTGTTCCAACCAATCCATCCTGAAAATCATATCATAAGATCCTAGTGGTAATATGTTCATATTGGTCCTTATCTTTTGACCATCTAAGATGAACTCAAGATCAGAAATAAAGTCAAGTACTTTTCTTTTAGTACTTGTTGCTAGTTATACAAGCCATGATTTTGCATGCTTCAATTTATTAAGTTTATTTGACTCTACTACATTGGGAGTAATATAACTTAACCTAGCTCCAAGGTCAATTAAAACAAAAAATTGAGTTTCATTGATTTTACCTTCGATTTCTACCACCGAGGACTAGTGGCCAGTTTGTCGACCATCTATGGCTACATTTATCTGATGCAGACTTATGCTCATGTCTCCCACTATCGAGGCTTTCTGCAAATTGAGAACGACTATGTTTGCTGCAATTAAACGTGGACAGTTCCTCCTTAGATGAGGCTCTCCATACTCCCAACACTTTAATGGCTGGTGGGAGTTGTCCCTAAACTTCATCGTTCCCAGGTTTACCGGTTTACTGCTACCTTGCGTATTCAGATGATTGGAGTGAAAATCCTTCCTTGGGAAAAAATTTGATGCATTCTAATAAGGAGCTGGCTGGTATCCCTTCTTCCAATGGTTCATTCAATCTTGCTTCTTATCCTTCCAGGTCTTGGGACACTCTACCTGTTGTTTATACTGGTCATGGCACATTCGTTCTTTCTTGAATACCCCAGTCAAGGATTTGGGGCTGTCAAACTCAATTCTGTCTCGGTAGGCCTGTGGTAAATAGCTTAAGAATCATTGGATTTTTACCTTATCCTCCCGGATGTACGGTACGAACCTTAGTAGTTCCAGAAATTTATTTATAAGGTCCTCCATCATCATTTGTCTGATTCGTAACTCATAAAATTATTTCGTCTTCTTTCATAATAGCTTTCATAAAGGTATTGTTTCTTGAAATACTTCTTAAAGTCCGACCATTCCATATGTTTCTCCTTTAGGCCCTTGGCCAATTTCAGGTCCTGCCACCAAATGTTGGCCTTCCCCTTCAGATTGTAGATGGCTATTCTGACCTTCATGTTGTTGGAATAGTTGTAGATCTGGAAGTATTTTTTATGTCCAACAACCATGCCTTAGCTTCTTCCCTTGTCTTGGATTCTCCATCAAAGGTAGCTAGTTTAATCTTTTTAAATTCTCCTTCAAATTGGTCTACTTATTTTCTTTTTTTGTCTGGTATAGTTTTGTCCTCAGCTGAAGGTGTCCCTT
The DNA here is from genome assembly GCA_010110895.2 of Picea sitchensis. NCBI lineage: Eukaryota > Viridiplantae > Streptophyta > Pinopsida > Pinales > Pinaceae > Picea > Picea sitchensis. Next base: position 22,075 of record SNQJ01S0129043.1, on the reverse strand, counting down.
CAGACGAACTGTCTCCTTTTTTTGTTTCTGCACTGGAATTATTGAAGGCCATTTTGATGACCTCCTCATCATGGTTATCATATTTTGGTATTTTCTTGGTTACTATACTATGCAGCAGGACTTCATTTATCTCTTGTTGTTCCTGTTGTGCTTTCTTCAATTTTTCATTGTCGGCCTTGAAAACCTCCATTTCAACAATAAGATTCCTCATTGTTTCCAACACCTCCATGGGTGAGCTTCCGTCACTTTTCTATCTTTGATCTCCAGGAGGTCCTTTCTGCGGATTCCCTTCCATCCTGATTTTTGCACCTTCTTGAGATGCCATAATCAACACAAAACAAAAAGGATTTCTGTTTGTAACCACAAGATTTGTTAGTTTTTTTATAAATTAGAATATATACTAAGCAATTGATGTGGCCCCCTTCAGGCCCAATGTTGTAACTTTTGCTTTGATACCATATGTAATGTACCTCAAATTCACCATAAAAAAATTATGTAATGTACCTCAAATTCACCATAAAAAAAAAAAACTATGACATAATTCAATTTCGTTTAAGATTAGAATTTAAGAGAAGGTAAGATTCATTTCTTTCCATAATGACATTATTACACCAGTCTAGTTTACTTTGAACAGAAAAGCTTATGTGGGTAAATTATTTTCATAATTCTATCACTTCCCTTAACTCTCAAATCACTCCAACATACCTAAATGTATATAGGCAATATCTAAACTTAGGTCGAAGGAACCTTTTATGTTCAGAGAGATAAAGATTAGAAGGGATAGCACCTTGAAGTGTTCAAAGGGCGACAGAGATCAGTCTCACAGAGGTCAAGATCAGGTGGAAGAACGCCAAGTTATTTTGGCTAGAGATCCTTGAGAGGAGTGAGGGAACGATGAGATTTCTTCGTGGGGAAGTACAGAAATCCCGTGGACCGTTGGATCTCGTAGATCTGTGAGTAGTTTAAGACTGATCGTCTTTTATCATTCAGAAGATCAGAAGGAGTAGCAACTGTTGGATGAGAAGCAACAGGATTTGTTGATCTCGTGCATTGAATTTCACTATTTCCAAGTTCGAGGTTTGGAGCCGCAAGGGATTTTGGAATTGCTGCATCGCGAACTCCTAGTTCATGAAATAACGAAAAAATAGGGACCGTTGATCTCTCAAGGGGGGATATTTCGACATTTCATCTTCGGGAAAATAGAGGGGAAGTTTCAGACTTTCGGGGATTAGAAGGAGGAGAGGTTGGAGTTGCATCACAACTTCATGAACCCTGAAATCATGACGTGCTCATAGAAGTTAGCCCTAGGTCATAGGGCATGGTCGCAATGACAAAGGCTAAAGAAAGAGACAAAACCCATTAATCCCTTTTCGAAAGTTTGACACCCAGGAGTTCGAAAGGCCTAGAATCATTGCAATCGTATTCATGAAATCCTGAATCGCAAAACCCCGAAAAGAACTCGAAGTAATAGCCCCAAGTCATAGGACTAGTCATATGAGAAGCGACTTAAGGGAGGAGCTAAAGAGTCGTTAGGCCCTATTTCAGGTTTCAACCTTTTCAAAGGACAAAGAACAGGAGGAACGCATGCATCGCGAATCCTCGAATCGCGAAAATCCGATAGTGCTTCGACTACTTCTTGTCTATACACTCTGAATTTTTATGCATTGTATGGAATCTATGGATTTCCAAAGGCCCAAATCTTTTGAATCACATCTCAACAAAATAAAAGGGGATCTAGAGTATTAAGCTATTGTACAGGTATCAAGCAAGATAAAAATATATGCATATAATCCTATTAATTTTGTATCCTGGTCATGCATTGATACTTTAGTAATGTTATTACTTTGTATAGCTCATAACAAAAATATACGAAAACCCAGTCATTGTCGTTCCTATTTATACATCGACATTTCTTAGATCATTATCATCATCTAAGGGAATATATACCGAGAAATAAAAAGGAAGGGACTCTGAGATTGTCAAATTAATCAATTCCGCACATTTAAATATGCTTTTAATTGCAGGGTTCATGATTCGGCATTCGAGACTTGCTTGTTACAAATGTGTGGAGTTCCTTTGCTCTACTAACCCCAAAATCCTGAACCCCGAAACCCTGAAATGTTGGGCCCACAGTCTCTTTGCATTTCACGATTAGGAATTTATTATTTCATTTGTTGGTGCATAAGGTGTTCGTAAACCCCGAAATCCGGAACCCTCAAACCCTGAAATGTTGGGCCCACAGTCTCTTCATATTTCATGATATGGAATTTCTTATTTCATTTTAGTGGTGCGTAAGGTGTTCGTAAACCCAAAAATCCTGAACCCCGAAATCCCGAAATATTGGGCCCAAAGTCTCTTCGAATTTTGCAATTCGATGTTTATTATTTCATTTTGTTGGTGCGTAAGGTGTTCGTAAACCTCGAAATCCCAAACCCCAAAACCCCGAAATGATGGGCCCACAGTCTCTTCGCATTTCGTGATTCAGAAAACAACGTGGTCCTTTGTTTTTGTTTTTTGTGTTCAGCGTTTGTAATCGCCGAAACCCAATTGACCTCTGCCTTTCACACCAATTTGTTCTCTACGGTCTATGCCATTAAACAACATGCTAACCACATGATTTTGAATTCTTAAAGGTGTAATATATCATGGCAAGCCGAACCCTCTTAGAAAATTTTGTACTGCAATCTGCTTGATTGGTTTAACACTTTCATATACAATAGTTTATGTTCTTGTCCTATACATAGTAGCTTGTAATGAAATCTGTTATTTCTATTCTACCTATATCCCGGATGAAGATCCTCCATCATTTTTTTTTTATCAGTCCATTCATTATAGTGTTAGTGTTGTTCCTATAACAGACAATTCCTACTATGCTCCTACAGTTTTTCCATATTACATAAATGAGCTAAGATACGACAAATTTCTCTCATAGAAGTACTTCGATGCAAAATTAAGATATACATTTCAACAGTATAAATGATTATTTAAAACAGAGAAGCAATAGATCAACATATCTAAACCAGTTTTGGGTGAAGACAAAGGGAACAACCACGTTCCTCCCATCCGTAGAATAGGGCAGCCAAAACCACTTGCTCCATTTACCCCCTATCCTGACCATGAATCCATGAGGGAAAAATTGGAGACTCCTCCTCAGCAATATCCACAATTCCAATAGTTATGCTCTTGCCTCACACTTACTCAGTAGTTCTCATAACAACAAGGAAAAGAAAAAAAATCAATCGTCTCTTTCCCCAACATAGTTAGTAGCGGCCTGCGTCCTTGCATATGCTATTTATCAATTTTGCCCAAGTCTTTTTCCCTCCCTTGGGAATTTTCGTAGCTTCCTAAATCCCTAATATTCAAGGGCTACCAATGGCCAAATCTCCAATTTTCCACTTGTAATAATCAGCCCAGAGGTAGTTCCAACATGTTCCCCACTCATGGAGTCATGGTCAGCTGATTTTAACATAGTTGGTCCATTTGTCCTCCTGCAATTAATATAAATATTATGTTTTTATACAAGTGTCATAGTCAAATAGTTAGATGAGTCAAATCAAATCTCTAACCAACAGTCATAATAATTAATTACAAATATCAAATTCAAAATTCGGAATTGCCATAAATGGAAAAAAAATTCCAATTTCGAATTTGCTAGAAATGGACTAAATTTCCAGCGATTTTAAATTTCAAAAAATATTTTATTTTTTGGGATGTCACACCTCCTGAACATATCCTTGGCCTATGATTAGTTATTTTAGTCCCACTAAGTGTTTTTAAGTAGTAAGTGTCCTTCCTCGGTGGGGTTCCATGTTGCGACGAGAGGCCACATAGCCTGCCCCAGACCCAAGCCATTAATATGGCAGGTCGACACCCTTCCCATCACTATTAAATGGAGGAAGGCCATTGATGCTCGATGAGAAGCAGAGGAAAATTCCCTCACATGAGAAGAATGGTGGCCATAAGGAGTAATATCAGTGGGAATCTTGGTACAAAGGTCATGTATGGCCTCAGCTTTATCCTACCACCTAGGCGAGGGAGGCTCCATCAACCTGGATGCTCTGAGCACTGGCGCTACATCGAATCAACTCTTATTTATTTTGCATTGCACATTATAACCCTTTCTAACCTCACCATTCCAGTATAGTTTTGTTGCTAGACAAAGGAGGGTGCAGAGATTGGAGCATGCCCTGTCCATTTTCCAGAATCAACGACGTGAGAAGCCTAGAACACCACCAATGAAATACCTGGAAGAGGCTATTCTAGAGGAAACTATCCAAGTCCCTCCATAATCCCTCCTCTTCATAGTACTAGATAATTGGAAACCCCCCATCCATATCCCATCAAGCACAAGTGCTGCATCCATTGTCCAACAAGCACAAGAATCTAGGGAAGAGGCCACCTACATAATTGAGGAGGAATTCCTAGAGGAATTCATCCACTTGGACACTGTAGACACAATTCATACCAAGGACTCTGCAATGAAAGAGATCGAAGTGGTGGAGGCTATGGAAGCGACTCAAGCAGACTTAGTTAAGGCTAAGATGGTCTTAGACATGGAGGTAGAGGGAGGCCCATTCTTGGTGCCTCCATCTCTCTCGACACTCCCAGATTTCAACCAAGTACCACCACCCTTCATCCATCTGGAAGATCTCGCGCTATTCTTTGAGCTACAAATCAATATGGATGACCAGATACATCAAGAAACCCTCATGCACTAGAGAATTGACATGCTTTACGAAGCCTACTCAAACGCACCAACAACCCAGCGTTGTCCGACTTGTGCAAGGCCTTTCATGCTCCAGCCTAGGAATGACCCCCTCAACGATGATCCGAGCGACACACCCTCAGGTTAAAATGGGTAATATCCTTGCTTTGGCTACAAAGAGCATTCTCAGCTCAAATCCTTGCACTGCTACAATGCAGTTTTACAGTTATGTCTTTTGTTTTTAGTTGATAGTCTTTCTTAGTTTATTAGCATAGTCTTGAAAAGACTTGAATCTGCCACCTTCTCTGGTTTTTGTTTGGTAGGGCATATGACAGATTGTTATTTTGAGCAATGACATCACACTCTTCCACCTGTTCTGGTTTTCACTATTTCAACGGAACAAATGGAAGATTGTAGTCATGTGGATTTTTTGTACTGTAAAAGTTATATAATAGGAATTTCCTCTCTTTTTATTCACAAAAAAAGAAGTAGTAAGTGTCCTAGGGCCCTGTAAATAATATAGGGAAGAAGGCCATTATTTAGGTCCTAAATAAATCTTTGAGGCACCTAGAACCATGAACAATGCCACAAAGCACCACACATGAGTTCCAGAGGGTATCCTTGGACTATAAGAAAGAATGCTAGTGCCCTCATAATGTTTTAAGAATTAGCTATGGGTCTTAAGTCCTTGATTTGGTTGAGGGTGGGAACCAAAGCCTTAGCTGAGGTACAAATATTCTAGGCATATGGAGCCAAAAATGACACCTCAAACCACCACACACAACCTATAGAGATTTTAGGTAGGTTATAGGGATCAAGGGTCATGAATGACACCTAAATCTACCATATATGACCTCGCAATGGGATCTTTGGCCTTCAAGTGGGGATATGGGCATCATTACAAGATTTTGAGCTTTGGGCATGGATCTTGGGTCCTTCAACGTGACCGAGAGAGAAAACCCGGGCCTTAGGTCCTAAAGGAAGCTTCTATGGAAATATGGGGTTAGTAAGAACATTTTGAACCACCACAAATGATATTTCTAGGGTATCAATGGTCTCTGGATGTAGATAACAAACAATATGATGTTCTGAACATTAAGTATGAGTATTTGGACCTTGGATAAGGTTAGGGGAACAAACTTGAGAGTTAGTGATGCAAACCCGCCTACACTCTCAGGGTTGCACAACCTCCCAGTCAAGGATCGATCAACTTCAGGAGATGAATCGGCTCACAGGTTCATGTTGAACCTTCAAAAATGTCCCCACATGTCAAATTCCTGAACTTCGGTCTTGAAATATCATTTTCTAGAATTTTGGAATGCCCAAAGGGTCCTCCATGTGACCCTAAATGAAAATCGTGGGCTTAAACTTCCACCTTCACAAATGTCCCCACAGGTCAAAGTCCTAAACTTTGGGCACTAAATCTCCTTTTCAAGAATTTCAGAATGCTCACATGGTCCTCCACATGACCCTAAATGAAAACCGTGGGCTTAAACTTCCACCCTTCCTCACTTCGGAACTTCAGGCTTTGAGTGTTCTTGACACACCTGACTCCAAATCTGTTGAACATCGAATTCATGAACACGCATAGACCATATCTACGGTTCACCCTCCTCTCACATCCAACAACTACGATCTACTTCGGGACTTCGGTGTTCGGGAGTTTTGAATGCACAAAATTATTTTTCTCTCGAAGTTCTCCATACCCAAAGTTTTATATCACGTACCATGCATCCCCTCTCAGCCAACAACTACAATCTAGTTTGAGACTTCGATGTTTGGTGGTTTCGAATGAACTAAATCCTTTTTCTTCCAAAGTGCTTCATACCCAGAGTTTTAGATCACGTGCCACACATCCCCTCTTATCCAAAAACTATGATCTACTTTAGGAATTCAACGTTTCGGAGTTTCGAATGCAATGGATAATTTTTCTCCCGAAGTGCTTCATACCCGGAGGGGAAATTCCTGAAGGAAAAAATTCCCAAAGTGTCTAAGTCCATAGAAACCATCCATTGGAAAATGACACGTGGCGCTTGATATACAACTCTGGTTACAGAGCACGTCAGGAGAAAAATGTTTCAGTGCATTCAAAAATCCCGAACACCCAAGTCCTGAAGTAGATCATAGTCGTTGGCTAAGAGGGGATGTGTGACCCGTGATCTACAACTCCCGGTAAGGATCACCTCAGAAGAAAACGGATTTTGTGCATTTGAAACTCCAGAATGCCAAAGTATAGAATTAGATCATATTCGTTTGTTGAGAGGGGATGCATGGTGCGTGATCTACAACCCTAGGTATGGAGCACTTAAGGACAAAAAGGATTTGGTGCATTCGAAACTCTTGAATGCCGAAGTAGATCGTATCCATTGGTTGTCAGAGAAGGGTGAACTGTAGATATGTTCTACGTGTGTTCATGAATTTGGTGTTCAATGGATTTAGAGTCAGGTGTATCAAGAACACCTGAAGCCCAAAGTCCTGAAGTGAAGAAGGGTGGAAGTTTAAGCCCACAGTTTTCATTCAGGGTCACGTGGAGGACCCTATGGGCATTTCAAAATTCTGTAAAAGGATATTTCACACCCAAAGTTCAGGACTTTGACCTGTGGGGACATTTTTGAAGGTTCAACATGAACCTGTGAGCCAATTCGGCTCCTGAATTAGATTGATCGTTGACCGGGAGGTCGCACAACCCCAAGAGTGTAGGGGGCTCTGCATTAGTTATGAACTAATGGAATATTCTTGGATTCTAAGGCCAATAATGACACCTTGAACCACACAAATGACCTCTCAAAGGAATCCTTTGATTATAACTTGGTATATATTTATCGTTATCATTTTTTAGCACCAAGTATGGGTTTTAGGGCCCTAGACATGGTTAGGGAAGGAAATGTGAATCTTAGGCCCTAAAGGAATATTATATCCATCCAAGGCTAAGAAGGAATGCCTTAAACAAGAACACATGGCCTCTTGAGGGTATCATGGCCAATGGTGGAGGATGTTGGTGCCACTAGGTGGTTTTGAGTAGTAGGTATGTTTCCCAAGATCCTATAAATTATCTAGATAATAATGCCATGAATTAGGTCCTAATGAAATATTTGAGTTATCAAAAGCCATGAAAAATTCTTCGAAGTATCACACATGACGTTTGGAGGGTATCCTTTGCCTCTAAGAAGATAAGGTAGTGCCTTCACAAGGTTTTCAACATTAGGTCTCAAGGCCTTGATATAGTTGAGGGGGAAACCCAAACCTTAGCTAAAGTACAAAGAATCTAGGCATATAGAGCCAAATATGGTGCCTAAAACAAACACACCCAACCTCTTAAGGTTTCGGTAGCTTATAAGGTTCAAAGGTCAAACCACCATAGATGACCTCTTGAGGGGATTTATGGCCTTCAAGTGGGGATATGGGCATCATTAGGATATTTTGAGCATTGGGTATGGATCTTGTATCCTTGGACATGATCGAGAGAGAAAACTGAGGCCTTAGATCCTAATGGAATATTCTAGACATATAGGGCCAACAACAACATGTTGAACCAGCACAAAGGAACTTTCCAGGATATCATTGGTTTCCAAATGTGGATAGCCAACATTATGAGGTTTTTAACAATAAGTATGAGTCTATGGACCATGGATATTGTAAGGGGATCAAATCTAAGAGTTAGTCCGTAAAGGAAGTTTCTATGATTTTGGGGTCAAGAATGACACCTTGAACCACCACAAATGACCTCTCAAGGGGATCCTTTGCCTCTAACTAGGTATATAGATACGATTATCACTTTTTAGCACTAGGTATATGTCTCAAATCGTGAGACATTATAATAGGAACATGCACATTCTTTATAACACATACACACTCCTACTTAGGAACACACACATGTTATAAATCACATGTGCACTCCTTCTTAGGAATGCATATGCATTCTAAATAACACATATACTCCTACTCATGAACACGTGCATGTTCCTAAAAAAAATTAATGGGAAAGAATGCATGATAGTTGAGTGAACATAAAGGCTATAGAATTAGGCATGCATGCATGTTTCTAATAAAATGCACATGTTCCTACACACCCCATTACCACTTTTTCAACAATCAACTTCACGCGAGCACCCTTTTTCTAGATGTTGGAGAGCGATATATTGAAACACCGTCCTTGTTGATAGTGTCAATTACTCAAGTTTATTTAACCTTAGTCTCAGGGGAAGGTATATTAGAGGTAAAGTAGGGGTTGGGGATCAGATCCCTCTTTTATTTTCCTTTGTCCAAGTTCCAAAGTGGAAGGATTTACTATTGGTAGAAGGGATTCCTTAGTTTTCCATGTTTTCATCCATCTTTTTACGGTCAATAGAGAAGGAATATATACTTTTTCTTATGATGACTTCTTAGTTTCATATCTAGTGCATGGATTATTTATTCTTTAGGTAGGTGTGAGATCATGTTCAAATGTTTATAATTTTGACGACTTGTCTCCATTCTTCTTTTCAGATTCATTATTATCCTTGGGTGCTAGTGTTCCATTGGATATGGTGTCATTTAAGATCAACAGAGGTTCACCATGCCTTTAATCTCTCATTTCAACCAATTTACTCAACAAAAATACAAACCAACCCAAACTAATATGCATTCTTCATGGAAACAAGTATGGTTTCTTCTTTAAAAAAGGAAAGCTAATAATCTCTTCATTATATTATTTCTTCAATGCACCCAAAAAATTTATTTCAATGAGATTTCTTAAATGAAATTTGTACATAGCATGAGATATACTCATGTAAAAACAAGAGACACTCTAAAGAATTAATTAGTAATGCCACGCAAAGAAGATATACTCTAAATAAGAATAATAATATCATGCCATGCAAAAAATATATATACTCTAAAGAATTAATAAACTAAAACAATCTCATATATAGTAATGTCATGCAAACAAGATATCTTCTAAAAAATTAAAGACAAAAATAATCTCATACATAATCTCATACATAATAATGTCATACAAACAAGATATACTCTAAAGTGTAACCATGGTAATGACAAGCTAATGAAATCATCACCCATGCGTAATAAAACTTCAACCAAGTGCAAACAAGGATTATTACGTCATGTTGAAGATTGCATATCACATGATAATCCATTTAGGTCAATATGTTGAATCCTCTTTATGTAGTGAAATCCATACATGCTTGAATATGAAGTTGCAAGTATGTAGTTTTGAGAAAAAGGGAGGCCCCCAAGTCTCTTAACTAGGGCTGGTTAAGGCCTCAATAAAGTGTTAAATCTTTTTTATGATGAACGAAAATAAATTCTAAGATGTGAATCACTTTTTTCATTCATATAAACAATTTCTCTACACATGATAATAATTTAATTTGAATTGTTTGCATGATAACTCTCATCCTTACTACTAAGAGATAGAGGAGACACCAATGCCTATTTTTATATATATCTATACCACTAAGTAAAATATAATTGTTTATTTACGCAATCATGGCATTTTTTTTTGAAAGATTTAACTTTCAAGAATTACATTCTACTCGTGATGAAAACTATTCACTTTCACTTTACCTTGCTAATTTCTCTAACAATGTTATACTCGAAAATGATTAACAAATGATGCTTGTCCATTTTCATTAGTTTAAGAAAATGATATTTGTTTTTATTAGTATTTAGGAAATTATATTCACGTGCTCTACTATCACATCACAGATTGCAAAGTTAATAAACAAAATGTAAGGTAAAAAAAGATTTATTTTTTACTCTAGTTTTTAAATAAATGAAGATATGTGTGTTTCATAGACATGTATCAAATGATGAAAATTTATATTGAAATGTAGAAATTTAAATTAATTTTACCAATTTTTAATATGAAAAATGTAAAATGTTTGGTCATAATTTATTAAAAATATTCAAATTTCTAAAGATTTTATGTAGTTTTTATAAAAAAAATTATTTTTTTTAGGTAAACTAATTTTATTCTATGAAATTTTGTAATTGTTTTTAGAAAAAGTATGAAAAATTAAAATATTGACCAAATTTAACCTCTAAAATCATCTATATTTAAAAGTGATTTAATTTTTTTACTTTTTCTAAAATATATTATTTCTTTGAAAAATACAAAATGCTCAAATAAATAGAACAAGGAATCAAGAAAGACACAATGTGTGTGTGGAATCAGAGTGTGATATGTTGATAATTGGTGACAATGAGATTACAAGAACAAGGTTTCACGAAGTTCATAGTGTCTATCACTAGTACAGTAGCAAAATAGTTGCTGGTGAACGTCGAAAGGCTGAGAAGATGAAATGAATCTTTAAAAGAATATATTAAATTTTATTATCTATTAACAAATAAATTGTTGGGCTTCATTTATCTGGTGTTAATATTTTAATTTCTGTTAATCACTTACGTGGAAATCAATTACCTATCAAAGTAATTTTTAAATATAATTAGGTAAATGTAAAAAAGTAAACACATAAACTGATTTCCTTATAATAGCTAGGAAGTTAATGATTGAAATCACAGCCATTTATTTTGTGTGACTACTAAGAATATTCGATCAATTCGTCTTGTCCATACAAAACTTATTAAACACTAAAAACCTATTAAAATCTACCCATTATCAATGGGTGTATGCATTTGATTAATAGCGTCAAACATTGATAGAGATGGCAATTTTTTAATCAATTTATTGTTTTAATTAGATTTAATTAGGGAAAACAGTTTATATAAATAAATTTATTTAAAATGAAAGATAAGATGGTATTTAAATCATAGAAATTATATTTCTCGGTATATAAGACTTCCAAATTTTTTAAATAATGACTTTACACTTAGTATATATATATATATATATATATATACATAGTATGAATGTCATTAAAGTAGAGATCTTATGCTCTCAATCATCAAAATAAATTTAAAGTCCTTATATATATAAAATAAAATTCAATATTTACTTTATTTGATAAATTTAAATATCAATGAGATAATAAAGGGAATACTACTGGATTATTTATATGATTATTTATAATAAAAACATTTTTATTTGATGAAGATTACGTATTCATAATTTAAAATAATTTAATATTTTTGCATTTATGCTTTAATCAAGACTATAGACTATATTAATAATATTATTGTTTTTTTTTTTTTTTTTTTTTTTTTTTTTTTTTTTTTTTTTTTTTTTTTTTTTTTTTTTTTTATTAATAATATTATTGTTTTTAATTTTTTATTTGAACAATTTTGATGGGTTAGTTTTTAGTGGTTGAATGTTATGAATTTATTATATTAAAAAAAAAAAAATTATTATCTGACATTTTTAAATTTTCTTTTAAAATAATAATAAATTAAAGGAATTTAGCTTAGATGAGGAGGATAATTATAATTAAATATCTTATCAAATAAATTATATTTAAAAATGAAATATTTTAAGCTAAATGTATATTTATATTATCAAATAATAAATAATATGAAAAATGAAAGTAAACTTATTATTATATTACACAATTGAATTGAATATGGCCTTTATTGAATAAGAAGAAAATATAATTTAGGTGTTCTAGAAGATTTAAAATTTCATAGGAATAAAGAGTGTATAATCTTTTGTTTTGAAAATAAAACATGAAAAATAATTTATTTTAAATTGTTCTTTCTATGTATATTAAGATTTAATTTTACTCCGTTAGAATTGAAAGAGTCAATTTGGAGCCAATGCCTCAAGATTCCAGTCTAGTGATTGCTTACGGTTTGGAGGAGAATTTCAATGGGAGGAAACTCTTCCCAGTTAGCTGAATAGAGGATACCACTCTACTGAACCAATTGTCAATGCCATCCCCCTAACTATCGTGCAACAACTTTGGGTTGTTGTGATGGCCAATCCTCCACATTGGATTTGGAAATTTCAACAAGGGGGATAACCCTAAACGTTAATGTGCCATTCAATGGGACCACATGGAAAAACTTGGATGATTGCATGGCTGAGGAGGAGACTCCTCTGAAAAGGTTTGAGGAAGAAAAAACACAACTACAACTTGGTCTTACGACTCATCCAATGTTGCAATATCAAGGCCAAAATTGCTCAGTCCACTCAGATTCTTGGAGGATCATCTGTAGTTGATTTTTGATATGCCCTAGGACATGGAAGAAGAGTACCCTCAGTTGTCACCTCAACCTCGTGTTCAACTCCTTATCAAATGACCCTACCAAGCCGCATTGCCCGCCTTGATGCCAATAGTTCATTTTCACTTTTCGCCATGATGGATGCTCAAGTTCCCCAAATCTCTATTTTTCTTAGCTTAGGTTCACCAAATATCTAGTTTTATTATTATTATGTTATCAGTTCTAAATATGATACATTTTCACTTAGATTTTGCACTATTTAGACTATGGTTTGAATTACATCGGTGTCTATTAGTTTTGTGGGCCACCCCATTCTAGTTTTCATGCATGTGAAATTGTATGGCACACTTTTGAACCTATATTACTATGACTATTTTTAAAAGAGCCAATATAATCTTTTATTTACAAAAAAACTAAAAAATAAAAACATTAAGTTAAAAATATTAAGATAATAATTTATCATTTTATAATAATATCTTAATATATGAATTATCATAATTATTTAGTTTGTGCATCATTAGAATGGAGGTGCATTTTATAACTAGTATTAACAAGATTTTAACTCCTATGAAAAGTAATGTTTATTTATGTAAACAAGGGACATAGCCACGTAGTGGCTAGTCCCTGCCTTAAAGAAACTAAATTAATATGAGGACACCAGTTTGCTTGCAAGAGACGATGATGTCTCCCAATATTGTGGAAGAAGAATGGACATGTTTCTCATGGAATATGAGAGTTGTGGGGATTTGAACTTGCAATGAGGGAAGATAACATCGTTATAGGTAAGAACTTCAAATCATATTAAAGAATTTTTGGGAAAAGAAATAATGGACATCGAATAGAACCCAAACATGCATATCATTCGCTGAGCGATTCTTTGACTCGGGAGAACCTAAACATGCATATCATTCACTGAGAGATTATTTGACTAAGGATTTTCGTCATTGTGTGTAGCTTACATGTAGAGATTCTATTCTCTAGTCCAATGGCTTCAATCTCCTTTTCTGTATATCGCGAGTCAACAAATGAAGGTCAACAAAGAAGGTATGAGGTATAATCGACTAAAGAATTGAATGCCATACATTTATGTAGAGAAGAAGCCATAGATTTCCCTCCTAAATTTTCCATTGAACATATATAGAGATGGGTAGAGGTTGTAACATATTGCATGTTTCTAAGTAAAATCTGATTCTTGTATAAAACCTGATTAAATTGAGTAAATGCATCAATTTATTAGCATTTTTTGTATACTAGTTGGTTACCTGTGTTGATTTCTTAACCATTGCATGAAATGAATCGCTATACCATCACTCAGCGCAAGCTAGTATGAGTCGAGGAAAATAGAACCCATGACTTAAAGATTAAAACTATAAAACCGCCAACCTGAAGCAGACTATTGGGTATTGAAATCCCATAATGGAACTCCTTTATTTACCTAGTAACTTCCATTAGCAACAAGGTTTCACTGCGAACCCTCCTAAGCTTGGCAAGTCGCATCCACGGTGTCAGCGATACCAATAATCCCTCCATACAAAGATTTACCCTCAATGAATATTGATAAGAAAAATGGACCAAAGCGAAATAATAGCCTAGAGGTTGAGCACAATGGGTTACACAGCGTGTTTAGGAGATCATTTTGTTGGAGTAACCTGCACAAGGAATCAACATGTGAACTGAGTGTTAAGGTTGCAATATTTTAATTATATACAAGTATTCGCATTTAGAAAACCATGTAACCAGAGTTTGTTACCTTTACCTGCTGTGCAAACGCCAAGGAATGACATGGGCGAGTGTAAGTCTTTGAGACAAATCCAAAGAGTTGTGCACTAGTTGAATGGTTGCATCCCTTTTTATAGTTATAGTCATATGCACTGCCATCTCCACTCTGATGCATGTTATAATTGTAGAGAGATACATAATACATTTCACAGGGTACAACAATACATAATGCATGTCACAGGTGGACAACAATGCATATGTACTGAGACCTCTTGTCAGTGCATCAATAATATTGAGAATGTTTTGATAGGGATGAAGTAAATGTAGTGATATTAGCCACTTAGAAATTAATTATTTTAAAAATATTTTAAAATCTGGAGATAAATAAAGAGAAAAATCACACACCATGGGTAGAAATATGTCCCATCAAAATTTATGAACCAATTGAAAATTCAGAAATTCAATATTATAAAATTGTAAAAATATATACATTATATTTTTTAAAACCAATATTTAATTTTCTACAAACATTAAGGTAACGTGAACTAATTAATTGCTAGAGTACCTATTTTGGCATGACAAATAATATAAGGGTGGCTAGTTTGACAAATCCTAACTCCAAAACACACCTATTAATGCGACAAAATGGACCAGGTAATACCTTCCGAGGACTAATAAGGTCAAGTGTTAAGCTGAAGTGGTTCTAAACCAAATGTGAAACTATCTCCAATGAAAATTTTAATTTTATTTTTTAATATTTAATAAATACAAAATTAAAATAAAATCATACTAATTTATAACATTAATAGAATTAAAAAAAACAATTTAGTTCCATTTCATCTCTGAACACCCAACGAAATCAATTTTGCATAATACTAACTGTAAAAGAATCCACTGAGAATTAAAAGGTTAGAGTGGGAGAGTAAAAGCAAGAGAATAACATTAAAGTATTATTTAGAAAAACTAAAGAGAATTAGAAGAATCTCATGTATGTGAATCACGGCATTTAAAGACTGACTTAAATAATGGAGGCCAAATGCCAACTCACTTGTAGATAAAATTGGAAGAATTGAATTCACACAACACAAAGCGTTTCATTGCTTAAAACAAATGGAGGTTACATGCTTATCCCCGGATCACCGACTTAAGTAGATCTGATTAGCTAAAAATAGTAAACCAAAAAACTCACAGTTACAACAGTAATAGTTATCTCTTACTAAAGAAAGCTTTATTCTAACACCCTCCTTTAATGCCCACTTTACAAATTACAATACAACACAAAGATTACAACACTAGAACTTTCATCTGTTTGTCTCATCTGGTCTACCTACGACCTTTGAAACTCACTTTCTTTTAATCACGCGGCTTCCGCTCTTTCTTCTCCCTCTTCTTGGAGCTTTCCAATACGACACATTTAAAGTCAAAACGCTTCCGACCATCATTGTAGCACTTGTATGCTGAACCGGTGACAGCGGCTCATGGAGACCCATTGATAAAGGTGTCAATTGTGATGCATTCTATGAACTTACCTTCATTTGTCGGATTTTTTCTTTTATCCTTGATTATAGAGAGCAGGTTTGGATCTTGAATGTCTTCAGCCCATTCCTTTACATAGAATTGAATTTCAATAAAACATTGTACTTGAAACTCGGGCTACCGACTTACATCAAGATACAAGTTCTTATTTTAACATAAACACTTACACACAAAAATTTAAACTCACAAGGTAACCTGTAACTTTTGACTTTGAAGCAACGAAGTACAACAATAATCTTCAATTTTTAACAGACTTCAAGCAGTCATGTGTTTCTTATAGCTCAGAAGAACGCGAAGAGCGACAAACGGTTACGCATCATTTGATTACAAATAAAATCACCCTCTCTCACGCACGCCAAAATATATCTAACATACATAAACAAAATTTAAACACACCACACATACATAAGTAGAAAAACAGGACAGTGATTGTTTATGGTGGTTCTTCCTTCATATCTATCAACACCGAGATACCAAACACTGAAATATCTTCGATGGCCATTTGCTCTGAAAGCGGCAGCTCCTTAGTGAAGTAATCATACTTCATGGAGATAACTATTGCACGCTTGATGCATTGTCCTTTGAAGTGTAGTGTAACTTCAGAATGTGAATTAACTTCCACTTCACCTTCCTTCATCCTTAAATTTTTTACCCACTTTAATAAAAAGATATATAACTTCACTTTATACACATGCATTTACTTTATCCATGGGGTCGCTCATTGTGTAAAATATATAAAATAAGCATATATATTTTACCACTTAAACTCGTTACCTCATTTATTCAATTCCGATTTGCCTTCACTCCACGCATGTGAATTTTACCCTCCCTGCTTCAAAGCTCCACTCATGCATGCAAACTACCTCCACGCTCACGAATGCAAATCCGAAATTAAACTCACGCATCAAAGTCCATGCATGCAAGAATACTCACCAGGAAGAACAATCTGGACAGCTATACAGGGACGCTCCACACAACCGAAATTAAACTCACGCATCAAAGTCCATGCATGCAAGAACTCCACACAAAGCTCAGCAGTTGGGTCCTCCTCAAAACAATCTCCGATCCGTCTCTTTTCTTCTGTACGTGCAAATGAAATTGGAAGAATTAATTCACACAACACAAAAGCTTTCATTGCTTAACTTTCTCAAAACAAATGGAGGTTACATATATAGCATGCACATCACTGACTTAAGTGGATCTGATTAGCTAAAAATAGTAAACCTAGAAACTCCACAGTTACAACGGTTATCTCTTACTAAAGTAAGAAGCATTCTAACAACTATCAATTAAATTATCTCATTTCAAGATCGCTGTTAAATTATCTCATTTCAAGATCGCTGCCTAAGGCCAAGAAACGTTGTTGGATTCGAAGGCTGACACAAAAACTCGGGAGGGATTTGACGAGCGGCCGAGAAGGGGCAATGTGATGCGCCTTATTAAACTTCGCTTTGGATTGCACAGAGATATTTTCCATTTCTCATCGAACATCATCGTCCATCCGCTGCTATTTGCTCCCACCCTATTAAATTTAGGGCGTTCTGGCCTCCAGATCAGTTTCGGTTCAAACCATTCCACATGCGAATACAGAGACAAGCATTACTATAAACCATTAAAACCACTCGCTCATCGCATCCACCTAATTGAAACTGTTTTGGCAGGAAATTCAATTTCTGCCCAACGCCTCTCTGCAATAGTGAATGCTATCATGCGACTAGTGTCATCACAAGGGATAATCCAGTAAACCTTTCCTTTAGAATAGATACCCTTTCCACTAGGGAAAATGAACTTCGGGACTATCATTGAAACCATTGTCCATTCATTGGATTCTGAATTATAAATCTGTATGACCATTCTATTGATATCGGGTTGTCCCCTTACATTATTGTTTTCACCGAGCAGCACAGTGCAGCACCTGCTAGTAGCATCAAAATCCATTGGATAAGGTGAGGATAAGGCAAACGTCTACGAGATCCTGTGGCTAAATTGCCTATAGAAATATCTAATCTATACCACATTCTATGAGAACAATAGATTCTATTGCAGGCATCAACAATGACGGCATCATCATCAAATGGAGCTTTGTAAATGTTCATGTCTGAACTGTCCCCTCCTAAATATTCTATAACCCAAGTTTCCATAATACATTCCTCGGCCCATTCCAACTGAACCAAAAACCCTGGGTTGGACTGCACTGACAAATTTGAATAAATTCTTTGCAGGGCATCTGGGGAAGATATATATTCTTTGCATTGTCTCGAAACAGTCCTCATTTTGGCAAGAACACGCATAGGCAGCCTGGCTAAAACCATAAGCAGCAAATCTTCTCGGAGGGCTTGCCAAATATTCGGTTCCATGAGAATGTCAGTCCGCTCCCGTTGTTCTGGGAAGGATTGCCAAATCTCTGGTTCCATCGCCATGTCCATGGTTTGCTCAAATTCTCTCTACGCACAAATTTATTGAATCGTTTCTTTATTAGAATCTAATTTTCATCTAAAAAATGTTGAGTAGCGGTAATCAAGATTTGTGGCTTAACGGTAACCATGGGATCGATGTGGGCTTCGGCCACATCGTACATTGAACGATGAGTATTCACACACTTGAGATAGGTCTGATATCCTTCATTCTTTTAATATTAAATATTTTTGTCCTATAGATTCTATGGGTGCACAACTTACTGACTCATAATTTTTATATTCATATAAGTTTAACAAAATTTCGTAAATCTATCAGTTTGTAGGTATAGAATTTTAAATAAAAATATATAATGGTTTTTTTTTTAATTATTACATTCAAAATAAACTAAAAATACATAGTTTATAAATGAATTTATAAAAATAAATTTAATACTAATATTTTTTTTAAATTTGAGAATTAAGTAATAAAAAACATATTTTTTTAATTAGATATAAAATCTAAATCCAAAATAATACAATATAATTTAAATTATAAAAATATAATTAAAATTAAAATGTGGGTTAAAATATTTGATTTATTTTGGACATAGAAGAGTTTATGAGACATCTTGTGTTTATAGGTTTATATAGCTAAATAAAATATAAATGCAACAAATTATATATTTTTATTCATAATCTAAATTAAAAACTAAACTTGATATATATTAATAGTTTCTAAAATATTTATAGAAATATCATCATTATTAATATATTAATAGTTTTTAAAATATTTATAAAAAAATATATATATATCATCATTATTAAATATGAGATAGTACAACATATTTTAATTTCTTTTCAATATAAAAACTAATAGTATAATTCTATCAAATGAATATAGATTTCTAAATATAATATTGAGTGATTGGTTTAGGGTTTCATTTGTGGCAGAGATATCTAGGGGTCAAAATCCACACTAGAAATCACGATATGGGGAGTTGAGTGTTATTCCTAGAAAATCTAGGGAGATATGGGGAGTTGAGTGCTATTCCTAATTGTTGGTGGCTTAGATGCCCCTTCTTAGTTTCTTAGCCAAAGGATAATCCCACAAGTCACATAGACTAACAAACAATTATTATTGTTTTCACTTAGGAGCATAGTTGTCCCATCCATTATTATTTTCTCATCCTTATCCATTATTACTTTCACCTAACAGCATGACACAATGCTTTAATAACATCAACATCCATTGCAACTAAGTTCTTCTAATTCACTCGAATTATTTTTTTGATGATTTCGTTGTTTCACATGGATTTTTTGTTCTTGAGATAGGTGTGAGGTCATGTTTAGATGGCTTTAGTTCTAATGCCTTGCCTTCTTTCTCTCTAGAAGATTCATTCCTAGCACCTATGATGTCATTTAAGATCATGGGCGGTTCATCATGCCTCCATCATGCCTAGGCAACTCAGCACTCCAGCGATTTACTCAACAAAAGGCTAAACCAACCAGATATTATTAAGGATTGAAATTATGATTTCGCTAATGAAAGCCATTTTCTTCAACACACCAAAGAAACTAGGTTTTAATGGGGTTGTCAAAACTTATATAACATGAAACATAAGTATTGTAAAATATATATATATATTTTAAAAATTAATGGTAATTCCATGCAAACAAGATATACTTCAAATAATAATAGTAATACATGTCATGTAAACAATATATATAGAAATAGTAACAAGAATCCCATAACAACATAGGAAATATCTGTGGAGAGTATCACCAAGGTCAGCTCTCGATGTGGGTCTTATGCGTTTATAGTAACAAACTTAGAAATAAATTTTGTACCTATTAAGAGCTGAATAGACTCGGGGGAAATTGAAGCGATCTAAAAACCATGCGTAAACAGAGATTCATGACAAATGGAGTTGTTTTTGTGATAGTGTTAGGTGAACTATACATATAACATTAGCACAAATAAATTATACTCCTGGTAATTAATGAACTAAAGCCAGTATCAACACATAATAATTCCATTTTGAAGCAGTATTTCCAAAGTAGGTGAGGCCTCTGTGTAGAAGGTTGCATGTGCATGCATTTATTTATAGGGTAATCCATTCAAGTCAATATTCCCAATCTTCTATATGCACTCAAAGACATTAATATAGTAAGATATGTCCAAAATTACACGATAGTAAACATGCAATTTTGAAAAAAGGGGGTCCCCAACTGTAACAACTTGGGGCTAGTTGAGGTCTTAGGAAAGTTTAAGTCTCTTTGTGATGGAGGTAAATGAATTCTAGGATATAGATCACTTTTTTCTTATGTATACAAACAAAGACTCTACACATATTAAAAATTTAACTTAAATTGTTTGTATAGTGACTCTTCATCCCTACTATTAAGAAATACAAATACACTTATTTATATACATACCTCATATCACTAGGTAAATGTAATTATTCATTTTAATCAGCATATTTAGAATATTTAAGTTTCAACAATTACATTCAACTTGTGGTGAAGACTTATCACTTTCACTTTACCTTGCAAACATCTCTAACACGATTATACTTACAAATATTTACAAATACTTGAACATATTTTGGTATTTGTTCATGTGTTAGTCTTTAAAAAACCATATTCACATGCTTTATGATCACATCACATAATGCAAAGTTGTAATTTACATCTTTATTAATATAAATATAAACAAAACTTACAAATGCTTGGACATCTTTTGTTAGGTTAGCTAAATGGTATTTGTTCACTTGTTAGTCTCTAAGAAAAACCATATTCTCAACTTGTGGTGAAGACTTATCACTTTCACTTTACCTTGCAAACATCTCTAACACGATTATACTTACAAATATTTACAAATACTTGAACATATTTTGGTATTTGTTCATGTGTTAGTCTTTAAAAAACCATATTCACATGCTTTATGATCACATCACATAATGCAAAGTTGTAATTTACATCTTTATTAATATAAATATAAACAAAACTTACAAATGCTTGGACATCTTTTGTTAGGTTAGCTAAATGGTATTTGTTCACTTGTTAGTCTCTAAGAAAAACCATATTCACATGCTCCATAATGACATCACACCATGCAAAGTTGTAATTTACCTCTTTATTAATATAAATATAAACAAAACTTGATACACAAAAGAATATAAACAAAACTTAGTACACAAAAGAAACTAGGGTAAAAAGAAGACGATTTTTTTAAATATGTATTTTCATTTTCTAAAAAATGATAACATATATAATATATATGTTTAAAATGATAAAATATACCATATATGTGTTTTTAGGTAATTCAAATTTTATTTTTATTTTTTCTAAAAAATGATAACATATATAATATATATGTTTAAAATGATAAAATATACAATATATATGTTTTTAGGTAATTTAAATTTTATTTTTATTTTTAAATATATTGATTTTTTATTTTTTTTATTGATAATATAGAAAATAAGTATATAATTATATAAAGTAATTTTCATATATATATATGTCAAATAAGTATATAATTACATATTTTATATAAAGTAATTTTCATTTTCTAAAGAAATGATAATATATATGTTTTTTT
>SNQJ01S0129040.1:0-17801 GCA_010110895.2 Picea sitchensis | reverse complement strand
TCAAGTCTGTATCATCATAAGTCCATAGTCTTTGTTCTCCCAACAGTGATGGCTTGTTTACAAAAAATAATGAGTATATAAAGGCCACAGGGTAAAACATCCCTGTGGGAATTATCAAACTGTTTGCAAAAAATATGGGAACAGTCTCCCATATCTCTATTTCTAACTAAGACTAACAACCTAAACCAAAACTCTGTAACAAAAGAATGTTCTAAACTGCCACAGCAGATCCAATTCCCATTGAAATTCATGTGTACCTATAGATGAGCAAGAGAAAACAATTTTAGATACTGTTTTAATTGTGAAATCAACAAAAATCGAAATTTTATGACTAGCTACCAGAATCTCATGATTCTGTAGCTTGTCATATTTGCAAACAAAATCATTTTAAATCAATTCAAATGATAACAAGCATGTATGCGGTGAATCAAACAACTCTTAATTACTAATTCAAAGAAAAACCAATCATTCACACTAAAACTAACCAAATCTTTTATGGCAATTCAAAAACTAACAGAATCATTTTTGAATTAATCAATCGAAATAGACTATGTTTTATTTATCAATCCAATCTTTGATACAAATTCAAAGAAACACAATCGGTTGTGCTAGTTCAAGAGAAACAAAATCGTATTAAATCGATTTAATCAAAACATAACTAAATCAAACTAAATCGATTATGCTAATTCAAGACAAACCAAATCATATTAAAACCATTTTATGCTAATTCAAATCAAACAGAATCATTCCAAAATCATTTTGATAGTCCTCTGAAAAATAGCCAGCTCACAAGGAATGTGACTCGGTGATGTATTTCCCACATGAACATGGCAACCTACCATTACAATATCTGGATTGGAATTAAACACAGTTATCTTAAATCCAGTAGGGTTGGGGCTCTCTAAGAAGCCTTCTTCTGATGCTAAATTCAGCTTAACATCTTCTGAATCACTTTTTCGAATAACATCACCTCCCAGCTTAATGTCAGTAATAATGCAAGTTGTCTTTTCAAAGAAATCCAGGGGAAATTCTGGGTTGATCCCAGCTTTTGCTGTATTGCTGAGGATGCCAGGACCTAGCTTTTTCATCTTTTCTGAATTAATGCTGTAATCATGTCTTAGTAACTCCAATCCTTGAGTTCCACTACCCATTCCAAATGAAAAGATCTGCAAACTACCATCATCATGTAAAAAAAAAAAACATTATTGTTGTCCGTAGAGAGAGACCTGTAAGCTGCAATGCTAACCCATGGACAAGATGAATTTCCAGACAATCACAGAAGTTGTGCAGACTGGTTGAATATCCTTTAAATTGATCAAGGATTCAATAGAGGGCGAGAGTGTAGGAGGGGGAATGGAAGGACGAGTGAGAGGGGTTCTGAGACACAGGCCAGGAGAAAAAAACATTTCGGCAAGTGCAAACAGACCAAAATGCACCTTCCAGCCACGGAGAAAAACTGAGATTTGACCTGGAAAGGATGAGCTAGATCTCTGTAATAACCCAATTTCTAAGGAAACCGCTCGCGATGAAGGTAAAGGGGCTAATTTTGGTTAATTTCGGTTCTGGGTTTTCAAGGGTTTGATCTTATTCAAAACCGTTTACCCAAAATTGTTCACGCAAAAATGTGTCTCTGGGAGGCAATTACGGGGTCAGCCTAAGCAGTCTTCTCTGGCAATAACAAACAATAACAGACTCTGAACACCCTGGGGTTAAATTCTCACTACGGGGGCCATGGGAGAGAGCACACAATCAATCAGGGTAAACGGTGAGGAGGATGGAAAGGGTAAACACAGGACCAAATGCTCGCAGGTTTTCCCAAATAGAGGTAGCCTGAGATGCAAGGCAAACGTTAATGCCTATGCGTGCGAGGGTGGAGGAATGAATTAGAACCATGCAAAACATTCATTCTGACATGTACTATTGACTGTGCCTTGGTAATTCGAATCACTTTTAGTGTGTGTCAAAAACAATGTAAACGACATGCCAAACAAATAACCATTAAAAACCATGACAAGTCGATCCKAATGTTTGAACAAACAATAGCTTTTGTATGATTTAAAACAGAACAACATTTCGAATATAGCACCAAGATTTGATCATAAAATTTATGCGTTCCATGAAACCATTGCACCATGGATTTAATCAAAGACACCAAAAATCATTTCATGGAAAACCTATAAATTGAAACCATATTAAAAAAATGCAAAGTGAATAAGGGTTTGGTGTTTTGAAAAATGAATGACCTTTAGTGAATTAGAGGCAAAAACATTTATGGTCACATGAACAAAAGATTCATAACAATCGAAGGATGATTTTAATGCCATCGACATGACTTCCAATTCAAGGTTTTCACACTTGCAGTGGTGAAAATGAAAACGAGAAAAATATATGCGAGAGAAAAGATGATAGGGTCGTTTTGTTTTCAAGAACTGCGACGAGAATTGAGGGTTCAAAACCCTTGGTGTAGGAAGCTTGTAAGGAAAAGATAAAACTACAAAATGGCTGCCAACAATGGCGACACACTGGTAGAAGCAGTTATCTCTGCCATAAGAACAAATCCAGATTACGATATGAGAATAATTCTTACTCAAAAATAACCAAAAAATTGTTTAAACATCATCATTAATCAAAAAATTCCAGCTGTTCTTAAAAGATGAAAACTAATAACAATCTTAAGACAAGCGAGTCATGATATTAAAGATAAATCTCCAATACTGTTGATAGAGCCACTACTTCTAGCAGGCGTCCATAGCCTCGACAGGGTTTCCATTTAACCCACTCTGATATTCGTATCCTACCAAGAAGTTCGAGATCAAAATAAAAGACATTTTAAGGTCAAGAGATTCTATACTTACGAATTTTCATATACCCAACATTGCTTCACTACCAGCGGGCCTATTCAGTACCCCGGTGAAGTTGTCTTGGCATCATACATGCATTTACCCACTGCCAGCAGACATGTTTAGCATCCCGGTGGGTTTACAAGAACTTCTGATAGCTCTTTTAATGATTTATTTAAAGATATATAATTGAGTGGGGTGACGCTGAAAATTATGATATTTTTGACATATTTTTACAGACCTTGAAAGAATTTTTAAAACTGTCCTTCATTAAGATTCAGAGATGGTTTGTTTACAAAACCAACCTTCAAAAGCAGGGAGACATCTTCTGATTTATTCCCTTAAGGAACAAGGAAAGCGTAAGAAGATAATGGATGATCGTGACAGGCTTCACTTACAGATTGAAATCAATAAACTTCTTTCAAACAACAGTCTTTTCTCAACATGGCTGTAAATTTCAGAAGCATATCACAATAGATGTTTAGACAAATTTTCAACAGTTATTTTAGAGAAAGAATTTTTTGTTTTCTTTGTCTGAACAGTTCATAATGCAGGTATGTGTCTTTCAAAAAGAAAGACTGATAAGCATAAATGGAAACAAAACACACCAGTGAAGAAAAAATTGGAAAGCAAAGAAATCGAAACAAGAAAAACAAAAAACAAAATATGTACAGAAGGTGCATCTTAAAACCTCATGCCACAAAATCCCTTGGGAGACTGAAAAGTAGGAAAATAATGTTTGATGGGAAAGCAGTCTTACTCGTGGTACCTTGGGTCAGGGTTGATTCAGATTTATTTATTTCTTTACTTTCCATTTGATATTTTCATGACGATACTGTGTTTTTGAAAATGAATGTTCAACTAAGAGTAAAGATAAAAGGATCAAGGGGACTTCCCTGACAATAGTTGTATTATGGTTCTTATGGTGCGCCCACTTGCATTCATGACTACATTATTACAAAGAGAAATAGTGAGAAATAAAACTAAAAGAAAACCTATTCCTAAACCTACCCTAACTATTAAGTAAATCAGGATACTACGTGAAGTCATGCTTCCAATGTAGACATTGGAGTAACTCCAATCCTGCAACGGAAATAAAATCAAACATTATTAATAAGAATGGTGATATATCAACAAATGACAGAAACATATCACGCTTACCTTCATAATCAGCATCTAAAAACAAAGTAAGCATGATCTTACCATTCCCTTCAGTATTCTTGATGTATGAATCCTCCATCCATTGTGCAATATTGTCGTGATAGGGGTCATAATGGCATGGGCGAGTGTAAGTAGGTTTGAAAAACTTGTCAGGATTATGAGGAAATTAAATAACCATCAACCAAGGCTGAAATGCCCCATCCTCCTGATAGTTCTCTAAGTGTTCATTAATTTCTTCACATGGAGGATCTAAAAGAAACATGTCACACCTTCTTCCAAGATACTTAGGTAAAAATAAAGCAAGCACAACCTTGTCTTTATTATGAAATTTCTTTATATATGAATCTTCAAGCCATCCTAAGATCCTGTCACAAAAATGAGGATGCAAACCATGACTTTGATGAAATATTATGAAATTTCTTTATATATGAATCTTCAAGCCATCCTAAGATCCTCCGCTACACAAAATGAGGATGTAAACCATGATCTTGATGAAACGAGGTGAATCAATGGGAAAACCATCATAGGAGGATTCGTGCAATCAATTAGATCATTGGTTTGAATGTTTCCTCCGATGAGATTGATCATTTCAAATGTGAAGCATAAACATTAAGATTCCTGAAAGCACTAAAGAACTAATATGCAACTTAGAATGTTTGATCTCCATAAAATATAAGGCAGTCCATTGTCTCTTTTCAACAATAAACCGTGTGAAATCATATCAAATACGTCCCCTTCCATATGAGTGATGAAAGTGAACAAGAATCAAATCCAAGTTTATCAATGTTAGGGTTGGAATTGATTTCAACAAAATTTAGCATATTGAAAGGATATGATTGTGGTGGAAAAGAGTAGGATGTTGTGGTGGTAAGATGTTAAGTCCAACGTAGAGTCTAGGAATAGATCGTGATATAAAGAATAAAAGGAATCGAAAATAAGGTGATGAAAGAATCTCTTGAACTAATGAGCACTCAACAATGGTATTCTCTGGATCACCTTCACTTTCTTTAAAACTCTCACTCGCTTTTTTGCGACTTAATTTCAACATGATAAGGACTATCCGATTTGCCTTTGTGCAAGATGATAATTAAAATTTATGTGATAAAACATCTAGTGTTTCTTGTGAACAAAGTGCATTTGAGGATCATAAGGTTTAAGGTTTCTCTTCTAGTTTTACATCTTCTTCAACCAGCCTAGGAGTATTAGAACATTCAAGATGATTTTTGTCGCTTAATTGTTCTTCAATGACTGATTTCAAAATGTTGATTAGAGCATGAGTTAAAAGAATGAGGATATCTACCTTGAGCCGAAATGAATCTTCTTCCATACTATTCGAATACTAAAAATACAATGATTCAAAGGAAAAACAATTGGTTGTGCAAGATACCGACATATAAAATATGCATCGTGAAAATGAAATGCTAGAAATGACGTAATAACAGTAAAATATCCAGTATAATCTTCACAATACACGTAAATGATATACAAAATGGCAAATGGAAATAACACTTGAATCGATAGTAATACCACAGTTCTTCGAGTAACTCCACCGAGAAGCACTTTGTTACAATAATCACCAAGCTAGGTTTTTCATACCCTCAACCCTTATTTATACTAACTATGTCTATTAAGAGAAGTTATCTAGAGAAGCATCTAGAGGAAGATCCCAGGTATTTCTATTAGGTCTTTCTTACATCCGCCTCTTTATTCTATCTTTTACTGAAAGGTCTTATTATCGACCATTACATCCTCAATACATTGACTCAACTATGTGGGTTAGGTCTCTAACATGTCCTCCCCCTCAAACACAACCTTGTCCCTCAAGGCTTGAGATGTGGAAACCGCCGTTGCATCGGTAGCTGGTTCCTGGCATCTCAACAAGTCATAATATCTTCCACCGCACTAGCACCTTGATGGTTCTTCCGACGCCAGGCTTAATGCTTCCCTCCCGTCCAAAATACCGTTGTAGCCAAATGGATCCTTCTTCATCTAACTCGAAGGTTGGTTTGAAGTTGGCACCGGTTCCAATCACCTTCTTCGCTGCGTGAAACATGAAAACAGATGTAGCTCGACCGACCGCGAGATAATGATATAGCTCTGTCCCACATGCTTTAGAACCCAGAGTAAGGGCCATAAAATTTGGGTGCTAGTTTCAAACGCTTCAGCCTTGAGGGAAGTTTGTTTATAGGGTTGTTCGTAAACACCTAATCCCCCTTTGAAATTGGACGTCTGTAGCTTAACTTGATATGCTTGTCGCTTCATTCTATCTCCTCGCCACAACGTTCTCTTTAAGGGCACGAAGGATATCCCCCCAGATGATAAGTGTTTGGTCGACCGCCTAAACCTTCGAGACACCAGGAATGTATGAGATAAATGAAGGTGTATTTTTTCCATAAACCTCTTCAAAAGGAGTCATGAGAGTAGTTGTATGGTATGTAGTGTTGTACCACCATTCTCAAATGAGGTAACCATTGAGCCCACCGGCAAGTTGTTTTCCGATGCAACACCCCATAGGTTTCCAAACACTTGTTGACTGCTTCAGTTTGTCCATCATTCTAGGGATGATATTTTGTGTTGAGATGTAATTGGGTGCGTTGTAGCTTGAGCAGTTCTTGCCAGAAATTGCTTTTGAAAGTTGGGTTTTGATCAGAAACAATAGAGTTTTGGCATGCCATGAAGCTTGAAGACCCGATCCATGAAAATTTTAGCCACCGTGGATGCGTAAAGAATGGGTGGTGAAGAGAACAAAATGAGCATACTTGAAAGGGCGATCCACCACCACCATTACATCACCTCCATTTATTCCCGGATTTGGGTAAGCCCGTAATAAAATCCATAGATATATCCTTCCAAATATCGTGGGGAATTGTGCTTGAGGTGGTGCCTCGAGATTTGATCAGCCCTTTGTTGCATTGGCATACCCTACATTCAAACACAAATATATGGATGTCCCGTTTACAACATCCCTTAAAAGGAACGCTTAACTCGGCTATGTTTTTGTGAACCCGTGAAAGTGCCCTACCGTGGGTGTAGCATGAAGATCAGAGAGAGGCACCGCGGGATTTGAGCTTCGATTGTTTACTTAAATACAAGCCACCTTTATACCTAAGCTCATCCCGAAGCCAAGATTACCCGTGGAGCCCGCTGCCTTGTTCCGTATTGCTGAATTAGATGCGAACTTTGGGAGTCTTGCAGCCATTCCTAGTGCACAATGAACTTTCACCAATCGTGTACAATGAAGGAAAGAGAAAAAGGGGATCCTGCATCTTCATATTTCTGGGACAAGGCATCCTACATTGTCTTTTTCCTTTCTTGTAAAATGATCTCATAATCATAGCCAAAGAGCTATGGACCCATTTTTGTTGCCCCCGAGGAAATGTATTGTTCCAAAAGTATTTGAGGCTTCTAATGGTCCGGCCTTTACCTAAATCGCTGTCTCCAAGAGAACCATAATTCAACGGCATGCGTAATCGCCAACATTTCTTTTTCAAAAAATGGGTTTTCCCAGATTCCTATCAGACAGTTGCTTGCTAGTGAAAAGAATCTGGGCAAACCCTCTTGCATAAGGACAGCACTAATGCCTTCATGTGTTGTATTCCATTACAAATGTCTTTGTGAAGTCAAAGAGAGCCAGAACCGGAGTGGTGTACATGTCTATCTTCAGCAAAGTTTGAAAGCTTGAGCAACTGCTGGAGACCAAGTGAAAGTTCTCTTTTAAGGAGAGTCGCGGAGAGGTGTTGCATCTTTCAATAGTTCTGACGAACTTACACACACCGTGGAGGCCCAAAAACTAACGCAAAGTTTCTTTGAGAGTCTTAGGTGCTTCAACTTGCATAGCTTCAATCTTTTGTCCACCCTAACTTCATCCTGTCTACTTAGGACTCCAAGTATTCTACTGATGCACCAAAGCTATTTGGACTGCTTCAGGAAAATATGGTGCTCAGAGAGTAGGTTGAGAACTTGGTCCACATGAGTCATATGGTCTTGCCATGTCTTGCTATATATGAGGATATCAAAGAAAACTAAGACAAATGAGATCTAAGAAAAAGGGGTATGACATGGTTCATGAGGCTCAAAGGTGGAGGGGCATTAATAAACCCAAAGGGCATGACCAAAACTGTGCATGGCCCCCTCATGAGTGCAGCGTCATCTTAGGATTGTCGGACTCTTTCATATGGATCCGGTGATAGCCCGAGCCAAGATCAAGTTTGGTGAAAAATTGGGCACCACCTACCATCCGGTGAGGTCATCAATGACCTAAATGGGAAATTTGTCTCTTCGGTGAGTTTATTGAGAGCACGGAAGTCCGGACACATTTGCTAAGAACCTTCTTTCTTTAGGAACATGACTACCGTAGGAGTAAGGGCTCGTATTAGGATGGATGACTCCAGCAGTAAGGAGAGTTCCTAGACCACTTTTTTCAATTTCATTATTTTGGGGCAAAGGCGCTTTTATATGGACGTATGTTGGGGAAGGCTTCCGGGACAAGGGGAATGGAACATCATGGACACCATGGGAAGGGGAGTCCTTGGGGAGTGGGAGAAGACCGCTTGATGTTTAGACAAGAGGGCCTGGACGTCCTAGCACCGTAAATCTCCGCGGGCTCGAATGGCGGAGTTGGGCCATGACAATCCTAATGATCTTTGAGCAATTACGCGTGATGAGAAATGATTTCAGGAGAACCCACAAGGATGCCTTGAAATTTATATTTCAGGTCTCCTTTGGTCGTAAATTGCATGTGGTTAAGTTCCGGAATGTCCATGGCATCGGGACCCGTCTCCTCAGCCACCGACACCCAACATAATGTCGCAACCCCCATGTCAATAGCAAACATATGGGATTTGAGGTCAGGAATCTATTTGGAGACACACACATTTTCACAACGCCTCCCACATTTCCATAGAGCCACCATTAAGTAAATCAAGGATTTTGGAAATTATTATCAAAGATGGATTATAGCAGTGGGTTTTCAATGGCGCGGCGAATAAAATTCAGGTGCCGCCGCAATTAATAACCAAGATGATGACCTTTCGTGCTTGAGCATAACGGATTAGCTTGAGAGTTTGAGGGGCAAAGAAGCCAGTGAGAGCAGGGAGATGATTGGTTCTACTTCTAGAGGGTCGGAAGGAGGGTTTATCGTGAAGCTCGTGACGGGCACGTGGGGAGTTTCAATATCCTCTTTTGAATTATCCTCGTAGATGGCCATAAAGAGATTTTGTTCCATTTGTGGCCCTGGAAACATTTATCATAGTTATAACAGGCCTTTGAGTTGTCGCTCGCCATTTCACCGGGTCAATTTTTGGATTTCATAGCGAGGAGTAGTGGGTTTACCGGTTTAGGCACGGTGCGCGAAAGGCTTACGGTTTTGAGAGGAAACAATTTGTTGTGCTTCTTTGGCTTTTTAATGGTCGCTGTTGATCCATGAGGACATGGGCTCTAATATCCTCCTTGAGGCCACCGACAAAGCACCTCAAATAAAGCATCACCATGCCCTGCTCGAAAAAAGCCGATGTTTAACGTACTATGAAGTCTTCGACCGTACCGATTGCTTCAATTTTGTCAAACGCCCCACATGGTTGGTGTCGCACAAGCATTCATAAAGCTCAACAAATTGGGTCCAAGCACATATCCTTGACGTGCTCCATTGCCACCATTTCCGTTTTGATCTAGATGGAGAACACCATACCCGAAGTTTGGCCAAGTCATCCGTAATGTTGTAGAGAGAGAAATAGTTCCATTTGTGTGACCCAACCAAGGTCCGAAGCCATCAACGGTTAAGCATCCACCCGCTGGCCATGATGTCCCTTTGAAAGTGATGTGGTTGAAAGGAATGGGAAGAAGTTTCAATCTTCAGCCTTTTTTAGGTGCATCATCTAAAGGATCATCGGGATTTTGAGTTTGGTGCAAAGCGCTACAACGACAGATTCAATTTCATTTTTTGGGATTTCCATTGCGGACTTAATACGGGCTTATCCGATCGGATGCATTTATGGAGGCATCACTGAGGCAATAGTAGCAATCGAAAGTTGTTGCACTTTGTTGGGTCTCGCAACCATGCTGCGTGGTGTTGAAGCTGAGACTTGGGGTTCTTGGTTACTTGTAAGGCGATGACTCGGTGAACTTAAAAGGGTGCGGCTGGGTCAGAATTTTTTGTAGAAAAATGATATGGGTAAAGTGATAAGGGAAAATAGATGAATCTAATGGAATAGGTCTCAAATAATGTGAAAAAATAGGTGAACCTATGGTGCTGGGTCAAATTTTAAAAATGGAGGAAAGTGATGAGGGCTTAAGAGATGAGTCTACGGGATAGGTCTCAAATAATGGTGAAAAATTCCGTGACCATACCGGGTTATGCTTCTTTGTCCAAGAATGCCGTGAAGTATCGAATCCCCAAATTCTCAACCGTAGAGTATTTACTTAGCAACCCATCAATGTGACAAAGGGTTAATAGATCTCACGGCTTAATTTGTTTATATTGTTGTTTATGTTCCCCCAAGGGCGGTTAGGTATTCAAGGGTTCTACTGCATTATGGTTTTCCTGCTATAGCTCTCCTCCTGATAATGCAGGTCCAAACAATGCGTACTCGCCCAATATCCTCAAGGCACTAAGGAGGATAATCATACCCCAGTCGCATCACCCGACTACCAGTACTAGAGAGTATATTCCCGAAAGTGCTCTTTCCCTATGACACTATAGCAACCGCTACCATAGGTTTATCTACCAGAGGCTTCAGAAATCTAGGTCAGTCTCCATAGGTGTTGTCCATTGCCACCACCGCTTGCACTAAATGTGGGTTACAAGGGTGGCCAATGGGGACGCATGCTTAAGAACCACTTGTATTTCAAGGAATCCCCTCAACCTGGTTTATGCAACGCAATCCATTGCATTCATGTGGCTTAAAGACGCCGGATACAGCTCTCTACCCTAAAAACAATACCCACAATTTCCTCGCCAAGGAAAGTGCTCGATACCACTTGAAAGATACCAGATCTATAAAATATGTGCATCGTAAACCTAAATGCAAGAAATGATAGAATAACAAAAGAAAATATCCAAAGATAATCTTCACAAATACACAGAAATGATATACTTAAATAAAGCAAATGTAAATAACACTTTGAACTTATAGCAATGTTCAAAGTAGGCCCTTCGAGGGGAACCTCCAACAGAGAAGAGCTTCATTACAATAATATCCAAGATAGGGTTTAAGCACCCTCGAATTCTTTATTTATACTAAATATGTCTATTAAGATAGCATCTAGAGGAAGATCCTTCTAGAAGTTAAGCTTCTATTAGGTCTTCTTACATCCAAATTATTCTATTTTATTTGTATTGATAGATCTTATTAATATTGACCTTATTACATCCGAATACATTGATCTAATGCATGTGTATGGGTTAGGACCTTAATAGGTTGGTTAAGAACCTCGGGTCTATAGATTCTACCTCCTTTCTAGTTTGTTCAACATTGTCGGGGATCCTTCTCTTCATGTAAGAGAATCGTTTCTTGCAATTGAGTGATAGGATTGCAATTAGTTCTTCACTGCGGCTTGAATATGATTGATGGAAGCATCATCGAAGAGACTTAATGCAAATGACATGTCATCGAGATTAAATTACAAAGGATATGATAGACTCTTTCAAAAAGTCTTCCGAAGATGAATCACCGCTGCTTGATTAGCTGGCATGAAATTCTTTTCACATAATTAACAAATCATAAATTTCAAAAGCATCTAGAAACTCATCTACAAATTGAAACCACAAAATGTGACATGTCGGAAAGGATTCAAAACCAATGTTTGATCCGACCTCTCAAAGTAAAAGTGAAAAGCCCCAGATAAAACTCCTAACTGGAAAGATGTCATGTTTATGCATTTGCACCAAACTTGTTAAGGTGGTATTTAGCAGATTTATTGCCTCCACCATCAAAGGTGAGTTTGGACAAGCGCGAGACTGTCTCCTGCTAGAACATTGGGTAATGAGTAGTTGAAATCATGTTCCAACACGCGATTTGGGGTCCATGGGGAAATTGAATACATTTAAAATAAAGGCTCCTATATACAAATTTTGTCAATAATTCTCCTTCTAGCACCATTTGTTGATCCGGTCTAAATTGACCAAGCCATCGGATCGAGGTGGATCCGTCCTGGTTGTCTAAATGTCAGTTTGGGGATTGATCCACCCCGATGGGTTTAGTAGCTCCTTTGGCTGATCTAAGTCCTAGGAAATGAAAGAAAACTAATCTAAGGGAACTAATCTTAAGTGAAAAGAACTACAAAGAACTATAAACAAATATGAAATGTTTATATACAGTTTACTAACTAATGTTATAGAGCAATCGTTCTACTTATTAAATGTTCAAATTTATCTTACAAATTCAACTTCACCATATGCAAATTTATTTAATACAAATTTAATTGAAATTTGCAAAATCATTTGTAAAATGTATTATGACAGCGAAACTATTATTTTTATTTTTATACTTTTATGAGAAAAGGAACAAATGAAAACTACCTAAGTTGAGCAATTAAAATAATAAGCCTAACTAGAAATATGAACTATATATCTATCTAAACTATCATAATTAATTTATTAACTATTAAAATTGCAATAACGACTGACTCCAAAGTAACGCTTCTTATTTGTCCTGTGCACATTACTTGATTTAGCTATTTGATGGGAGGAAACCAATTCTATCTTTCCACACAAGCTTGTTGTAAATAGGAAGCAGCAATGCTCTTTGAGTATGAATGATAGAACAAACAAGACATAAAACAACAACAATCTTTTAGTTTACTGATCATCACATTTAGATAAATCCTAGTGCGAAGATTTGTATATAATCGCTCATTTAATTAAAAAATAAACCTTCTCACTAATTAAATTCAACACGTTGATCGTCATGGAGTAAAATGAGACACATCAAATATGGACAAAATTTAAGTCATAACGATCAACCCGTAACAAGTCTTGATATCTAAAGTAGTCAATAACTTGATCAAAAATTAAAATGCACAAAACCTGAACAGAAGTATGATACAAATTGAAAGCTTAAAGTTTTACAAAAGATGATCCACTTCCATTCGAGTCTGGATCATCATAAGTCCATAGTCTTGTTCTCCCAACAAGGATGGCTTGTTTCCAAAAAATAATGAGTATATAAAGGCCAGGTAAAACATCCCCTCGGGAATTATCAAACTGCTTGCAAAATATCAACAATCTCCAAATATTCATTTCTAACTAAGATCAACAACCCAAAACCAAACTATGTAACAAAGAATGTTCTAAACTCACACAAATGTGATCCAATTCCCATTGAAATTGCGGTACCTGTAGATGAGCAAGAGAAAACAATTTTAGATACTATTTTAATTGTGAAATCAACAAAAATCGTGCCTGCGAGTCTAGCTACAGAGTCTCATGATTCTGTAGATGGTCATATTTGCAAACAAAATCATTTTTAAATCAATTCAAATGATAACAAGAATGTATGCGGTGAATCAAACAACTCTTAATTAATAATTCAAAGCAAAGCCAATCATTCACACTAAACTAACCAAATCTTTTATGCCAATTCAAAAATCCAATGTAATCATTTTTGAATTAATCAATCGAAATAGACTATGTTCTATTTATCAAACCAATCTTTAATACTAATTCAAAGAAACACAATCGGTTGTGTTATTTCAAGAGCAACGAAATCGTATTAAATCGATTTAATCAAAACATAACTAAATCGATTATGCTAATTCGAGACAAACCAAATCATATTAAAACCATTTTATGCTAATTCAAATCAAACAAAATCATTCCAAAATCATTTTGATGGTCCTATGAAAAATAGCCAGCTCACAAGGAATGCGACTCGATGATGTATTTCCCACATGAACACAGCAACCTACCATTACAATATCTCGATTGGAATTAAACACAGCTTATCTTAAATCCAAGAGGGTCTCTCTTCCCATGCTAAATTGTTAACACCTTCAATCACTGCTGAACCAATCCAGCACTGACCAATCAAGACGCTACGCTCGCGTCGCGTAAAAATGTTGTAGTCCACAATGATCAGTTCACCCAAATTTTCGTCCAATAGTGTCTCCAAACCATTAGGGAATATACGATGGCTAATAATAACTCCAAATCGTATACGATAGTTCTCCTCATGCCCTCTCAGCTTCCCTCAATATGCAATCACCATTCACTTTGCATCAAGACCGGGCCTAAACCTTCCTTGATGCGTCAGTGCATACCAAAAGTCTGAGTTCATTTCAGGAACCTTTAGTATTCGTGTTGTTGTCAACAACTCCCCTTAAGCCTCCGAATGCTCACAGACTTCTTCAAGGTTCAACAAACTTCTTGAGCTTCTTCTCAATTCGTTGATCGGATTGGCTATCTTCAAAAATCCCTCGACAAACCGCCGAGGCATCCCGCTAACCCCATAAAACCACGTGACTTTAGTGACATTCGTTGGCGAGGGCCATTCCATAATAGCCCTCACCTTCTCTAGATCCACAACGATACCTACACCGTGGAGTATTTATTACGCCCTGGGTAGTGAATTCGGGATTGTAAGAAGGAACACTTTGACAACTCCCATACAATTTTGTGTTCTCATAAACATTGTAGTGCCAAGCCAGTGCTCATCATATGCTCCTCCGTCGTCCGAGGATGACGATCAAAATATCACACGAATACTTGACCTAACTTTGTCCAGCACTCTCACACCCTCTCGCCTAATAAACTCATGAACACCCCGGGCGCTTATTAATCCAAAAGTTGAAAACCAAACTCAGAATGTCCAAATCTCGTCTTAAAGGCTGTCTTAGGGATGTCATTCTCCTTGATCCATAACTATTGATACCTTGGTTGCAAATCGATCTTGGAGAACGTTGTCGTACCCTTCATTTGATCGACAGATCATCAATTCTAGGTAGGATACCGACTGGATCGTGGCCTTGTTCGTTTGATGGTAGTCAATGCAAAGCTTCCACGATCCGTCCTTCTTCATCGGTAACAACTAGTGCATTCACTGCGACACACTCAGACGACGGGCCCCAGTCCAACAACTCCTTCGCCTGTATTTTCAACCTTGTAACCTCGGTCGCCATCCGATATATGCTCTGCAATCGGCTCCGCTTCCCTGCTTTCTGCCCATGGTAAACTCAGCTCCTTCAAGGCATCCTGTGTAACTCCCTTTCGAAAATGTCCGCGAACCTTCACCCCCGGAAGGTGTTCTCGACCTTTCGCTACTCCCTTCTCACTTAACACAAGGATCGCATAAATACTACATCCCTGGTGCAATCTCTTCCGTGACCGTAAGGAAAATATGAACCT
This sequence comes from Picea sitchensis, assembly GCA_010110895.2. Classification (NCBI taxonomy): domain Eukaryota; kingdom Viridiplantae; phylum Streptophyta; class Pinopsida; order Pinales; family Pinaceae; genus Picea; species Picea sitchensis. The sequence goes on along the minus strand of SNQJ01S0129040.1, from coordinate 2,462 downwards.
CAGGTAAACTCCCTAGTCCCAGCCTACAATCACACATCTCTGTCCTTCATCATCCACCAAGCTCAACCGCTTCGCCTTACGGGGCTGAGAATCGCCTCATGTGTTTCCAACCAATCCATACCATCACGACGCCATAAGATCCTAAAATCGTGACACATAGGTTGAATTCAGACAAATTCTCCCATGTTAAGGGCACATCCCGTAACCTTTCCTCCTCCCACCTTCGCTTGGCTCCTGCCATCTCCACGGTTAAACTCATCTTGTTCACCAGCTTACTCTTTAATCCTTTTACCGCACTAGAAATGAAACTCTCGGTAGAAATTCTGTGGTCTAATAAAACACTAAGGGTCTAGTCAACGAGTAAATTCGCCGCCTCGAAAGGCTGCAGGGACTAGTGTCAGCTCTCGCGGTTATTCACTACAGATGTATCCCATTCTTGCCTATATCTCCTCACTTGCGGTCCGGCCGATCCGGACGCTTCGCTCTCCCATGATACGGCCAGCTGCTGTTGGTAGGTGCGTCTTCACGTCTGCCAGCATACACTCCCTTTCTTGCCCAGAGTTCCGGGTACCGGTAGAAGAGAGATCACACCAATCCTCGGGTTCCGTTTCGCTGAACTGCCTAACCCGCCGCTGCTACTTAAGCATTGCCGGTGTCAGATCCCTGATAAGGTGTTCCTATCGAAGGGCGGCTGCCTAGGTGTGGAACGTGGATCCTTCGGGAAGTTTATGTACCATCAGGAGGTCTCTGGTGTCTGGCGTCGCTACGCCCTCGGCGAACCGGGCCTGCGGAGTCTCTGGCTGAGTCCTGGCCTGAATTTCACGATAAGCTCCTCGGCCTATGAGTCTTGGGACCGCTGGGTCGCGCAAGGTTTGAGGCATCAAGATCCCAACCTTGGCACGCAAACTGCTGTTAAGGCCAAACACAAAACTATTGACCTTGAGCTAAGGTGCGAGTATCGAGCAACATGAACTGCGTGTCAGACAACTGGCAATCAGACACGACCTCCCCTCGTCAGAAGGTTGAACTCGTTGAGCCGACGCCAATGAATTCGCCGAAGGTAAATTCTCTCGAACCGCTCTAACACCCCATGACATCTTTCCATACCACCAACAAGGCAGAGCGCCTTCCACCATAGAAGTGCGCTCCCCTTCGGTTGAAAGACCGCCATAAAGTGACCTTCATGTTGGAGGTATAATCGCTGGCAAGCGGCTAACACGCCATGTTCTCCAACCATGCCTTGCCAGCTGCATCATCCGGCACCGGCGAACTTCGAAATTTTAATTTCGAAGCCCACGGTGAATGCTATCAGGACGGGTTTGGCAAGGCTGGGGTGTAACTCAAGGTGCCGGGCGCCGGCTCCTCATCTTCGTCTAAACGGGTCGACGTGAGCTCTACATGCGCTGAAGGATCTCTATCATCCCAACAATATCACTAACTCATATATGTTCTCAAGAACTCGCCGCCTCGCTCATAGACCCCTCAAGCAAGATAAAGAAAGTTGGAGTATGCCTCGCCTCCCTTTCTAGCACTGCTCAGCCTCCGCTGGCCTCTAACCATGATTACCTGCTCACACACAATCAACTCAATCAGTAACAAAGATAGTAAAACCAACTCATGTCACTGAAAGCCGTAGCGAACCCCAAATCACTGGTTGAATCGGCTCTGATACCATATGTAACACCTCCTAGATAAGGGACATCTACTCGGCCAACCGAATTTTTTTTTTTTTTTGTGTGTTTTCGATTAAACTGTGCTTGTGCAAGGGAAACAACCCCCAACTCTATGTCAACACTGAACCAACAGATTTAGTAAGATCTAACACTTGGCCTCACCTAATTCTATATATCAAGCGACAATAAGAAGCATATGCCCCCCGAACAGGAGGCGGGAAAATAACGGTCAGTAAAGACAGAATAATCAGGGGTTAGGCACACACATACAGAAGAATGAACTGGTTTTCAAGAGTCAAGGTGGAACTGTATCTAAAATGTTCGACCACTGAGCACGGCTCGTAACGTGGTCGCAAGAGGGAACTGCGGTTTTAAATGTACCGAGACTCTTTGATACAGACTGGATTCCTTCCAATCAAGCCAATACCTGCATACATACTTAAGCTTCTAGAAGAGTCTTATATCCCGACCACACTCTGCACTTTCACAAATACTAAACCACCAAGTACTTACAGGGCCAGGGACAACAATAAGCGTGATGCACTGCATTTCTCTAATGAAGGCCATAATGAGCAACGCCATCCACACCCTAAAGGTAAAACCCCGACTGTACATTCTCCTTATTAACTTGCCCCTACCACCGCATATTCTAATAACCTATCAACAAAAGCATCACCAATAGACATTGTCATCAACACTTCAAAATAAACGAAGATCATCCTTGTACTAAACTCCATCATGAACATTTCAAGTAAGCAATTACTAACATTGCGATTGGCCTCCCCACAT
>SNQJ01S0129039.1:0-24867 GCA_010110895.2 Picea sitchensis | reverse complement strand
CATCCTCGTGACTTGGGATGCCCAACTCTTGGGCCTCTACCCTGCGAACTTCCGAGTTCGCGAGATCATCCCGATCTCTGCCACGCGTCCTCTCCAGATGGACGGTTCCTGTCCTCTCGCCACTTCGCCGCTTCGTGACCTCGCAACTTCGTGACTCTTGACACCAAATTCTCAACTCTTCTACTCACGAGGTTCCGACAGGTGATGTGCCACCTGTCCGCTCGCCAACTCCTATCGGGTTTTTCCCCGGTGATGCTCAATTTCTGCCATGTGTCCTCTTCAATGGACGGTCCCAATTATGTCAGGATTTCGAGACTTCCAGTATCCCGGTTCTCTTGTCCTCGGGAACTCCGATTTCCCGATGAGTCAAACACCGATGGTGCCTTGATCTCCGCCACATGCTGCCTCTACCAACGGACGGTCCAGATCCCGTCGGGATTTCACAACTTGCGATGTCATGATACTCTTTCCCTCGAGAAATCCGATTTCCTGATGGCTCTTAACTCCCTCATAGCTTCTGCAGATCCGAAGACTATCGGTGATCCTGCACTAGATCTAACGGCTCAGATCACTTCTTCTTCTGCACGCCTACTCCTTCGCTTAATCTCTGCGCATCTCCCGATCCAACAGTTGTCGGGATTTCTTTGTGAGATCTGACGGCTGTCAGTCTCTTCCTCCTGTAAGCTCCTCCTGAGCTCCTTCTGGACGTGAAATCCTCAACGGTCCAGATCTCTTCTTCAAGCCGATCTGACGATCATCGCTGCTCCTCCTGAGTTGTTGCGCTTTCTTCCCAGACTTGGAAGAATTTCACGTTCCCAAAGGCTTCGACCTTTGCGCTCTTTCTCCTCTGCGAACCCCTCGACTTGAGTCTCGCTACGCGTATGAGAACGCTATCCTTCTTGAGCTTCTGCCTTTGAATCCTCAAAGGGTTCTCCTGACTCCTGCACTCCTCACAGAGTCTCCTCACGCACACACTGGTGCTATCCCTTCTGAGCTTTCGTGAACACTCAGACCCCTTGGGGGGATTTTGTCTTTCTTCTCCTTCAGATGGGAAATGAAATACCTTCCTGGCTCTCTGTTTTCTCAAACAACCTCCTTGTTGAGCCTTCTGGGTATTCAGCAACCCAGTGAATATCCTCCAATGGATTCTTCCTTCATCTACAGAACTCAAAAGAATCCTCTTCTCCTATGCCGTCTGCACAATATCTCGATGCCCTCCTGGCAGAGTGTCTTCCTTCCACAGAACGTTCAGTAGTTCTGTTCTCCTGTGCACTTATGCACTCGCTCGATGCCCACCTGGCAGATCTCTCACAGAATCCTCAGTGATTCTGGTCTTCTTCAAACTCTCGACTGAGTTCTTCCTCCAACACCTCGTGCTTACGCTCAATACCCACCTGGCAGAGCTCTACAGAATCCCCAGTGATCCTGTCTTCTCCTTCAACTCTCAGCAAAGTTCTTCTTCAGCACCACTGTGCATATGCTCAATACCCACCTGGCAGAGCTCTACAGAATTTATAACAAAGTTCTGTTTGCAACTGTGTTTTAGCTACACAACCTTGCCTCCAAGGTATTCAGCAACCTTGAGGTCTTCCTCCTCTGAGTTGATGATTTCAGTCCTGTGCCTCAGCACGTCTTTGTCTGACTCCTCAGAGTTCAGAAGTGAATCCTCTGTGCACTGGTATTCAGAACCCACAGTGTTCTGTCACACCCTCCTGGTGTGAAGCCTCAAAGAATTTCAACTCTGAAATCAAACACAACTCCTGCAGAATGCATCCACATAACATACATTCACTGCATATATAGAGAACACACACAAACATCCATTCAACACATAATCAATGCAGGAAAAATTGCTCTGTTATATTAACAATGGCAAATGCCTGTATTTTTCAAAGGTGTTCTCGAGCTCTCCTCGGCTCTTCTCTTACAACCTCTCTATCTCAACTCTCTCAAAATGAGATATGAAAATATCTTTTTCCTGAGGGCTCAATCGAGCGCTTCCCTCCAGGTCTACCTACTCTAATAAATTACATTCAATGGGTTGTCTAATCCAGAATTGGATCTAGATCTCAGCCATACACATATTAAATGCCTATCTTATCTACAGCGTGCGCAAAGGCATGGCTTCTATGGCTCACCATCCTAAGACATTAAATGACATTGAATTTCATATTTAAAATGAGGCTGCGCCTCTCTTTAGCCTTTGAATGCATGCGCGCTGACGTGGCTGGCTGGCTGGCATGGAGCGATGCTCCTGCATCATACTCCATAGCTGAAAAAATCATGAGCTCCTGCTCATGAGCTTCCCCTGTAGCTGTTGGAAATCCTCCTGGATCCCAAATGAATATTGGAGCTTCCCATCTGCTCCATTCTGCTGCTGCTGCTTCTGCGCTACTGCTGTTGCTACAGCTTCCTTCCTGCTCAGCCTCTCCTCGCTGGCAGTTTCTGCTGATCTCAACATCAGCCTTCTGATGTCCTCTATCACTTCATCTAGTTGCTCCAGTGGCTGGTCCTATTGTTGCAGTCTCCTCAGCTGCAAAAATTTCTGGCCATTGGGCAGATCATCATGATCTCCCACACCTTCCCCATCTATTTCCAACTTCACCTATTGGTTGTGCCTTCCCTACACTTTTATCCTTTCCTCCAGGGCTTCAAATTGCTCCCACAGATCAGCAAAGCAAATGTTTTCTGCCTCTTCCTCCTCTGTTTCTGCAACCTCCTCTGTTGCATTGTTTTCATCTTCATGGCTGAAAATGCTGAGCCATTCCTCAGAATGCTCGTCATCCTCTTCTTCTGCTTCTGCTGCAAATTACCCTGTTGCAGTCTCTTCAGCTTCAATGCTGAATGCGTTGAGCCATTCCTCGGAATGCTCACTCTCTTCTTTGTCCTCTTGGGCAGCTTCCAAAGTCTGCTCCCATTTTTCTTCTTTTCTGACAGTCATAGATGACTGTTCCCCTGTTGTTGTTGTATCATCTGCAATAGAATTTTCTACCTCCTCCTGGGTAGATGGTAGGAATACTCAAATTCCCCCAATCATTAGAATATCATTCTGATCTTTCATCACTTCTGTCAGCTGCACTTGCTGACCTAAATTCATCTCTAAATTTATGAGACTATCAGACAGTCTCATCTGTCCTGTCAACCCCTCTGGTTGATCCAAATTCATCTGCTCATCCCTGCCTACCTGGCAATATGGGATGCTTCCGCTACTTCCCTGGCAGACCATGAGATCAACCGATCCCATCTTCATCAGCACTCCTTTCTGAATTGAACTCTTCATCGAGCCCATGAGGCCTTCAGATGGTCCCAAATTTTCATCTCTGCCCTCCTTGCAGTCTTCGAGATCCCTCAGCGATCTCTCATCATTGCCCAACTGGCAATGTGAAATTCCTCGACTGTCCTCCTGACCGTTCGTGAGATCCCGTAGCGACCCCAGCTCGTTTCCCTCCTGGCAAACTAGAATTTCTTCTTCTCTTCCCTCCTGGCAGTGCTCGAGATCCTCAGTCGATCCCAATTCATCCTCTTCATCATCAAGACCTCTCCCAGTCTCTGGCTCACAGTGATAAATCATCTTTTCGTCTGTGGCCTTGAGGATTTTAGCATACCTCAACCATTTTCTCAACAGCCTGCGCTGCCCTCTGACCATCAACTCCTTGACTGGCCATTTTTCTTTTGCCTTCTTTATGGGCAATTCACACATTCGTCTCCTCCTCCTATCCTGTCGCATCTGCAGTTCGAACTTCTCTATGTCTGCCTTTAATTCATAGAGGTCTTTATCAAATTCTCTATCCATTTCTGCAAGTTTTTCTGCCTTGCTTTTCTTCCTATGGCCTTCAGTAGCCATCTTACTGTGTCTATCTACCTCCCTGACAGATCTGCTGCTGTCACTCCTGCAATCCTCAGTGCTCAGCTTCATCCTCCTACAGTCTCCCTGACTGTCTATGGACTGCTGCCTACCTGCAAACAAGTCCTTACAGAGTCCTCCAGTGCTCTGTCTTCCTCCTTCTTTCCTCTGTCTGCAATTTACAAACAGAATCTCGCTCCTATACCACTTGACGCAGTATGAAGTCTCTCCGATCACCCCGCATGGTCTCTTCCACTTGACCTCCTTCTCACAGGATCAATTCTCAATCCCTTTCTTCTGAGCCGAAGCAGCTCTTTAGATTCATGAGTGGAATCCCTGTGAAAAATCCCAATCCACAGGTCCTTTCTCACTTCCTCACGGCCTCCTGCACTCACCATGACCTTTTCCCAACTCTGTATTGGGTTTCGGGGTTTCGCGGTTCTCGCTGTTGAGAACTCCTCACCACTCCAATCCCCGATTTGCGATGAGCTCTTTTCACCCGCGAGCCCTCCTGAGCTTAGCTCCTGTCGCATACGACCACGCTTCCACGACCGTGACCTCACTTTCCTATCGGGAGTTCAATCCTCAAAACCCGATGCACCCCTTTCTACGCTGGCCCTCCTGGCTAGGGCATGGCCCATGTGACCTGTCTCCGTGTGACCACAGTCAAACCTCTCGTCGGGGTTTCGGGGTTCGCAGTTTCAAAATGAAAAGTTTCCGCATCCACGAAAACCCCGATATGCCGATCCCCGATATCCTGATGCTCGTCCTGTTCACCTAGCCCCATCTGGCTACACTCTGGTCCCTGTGACCTGCTTGCATATGACCGCAGCCCAATCCTCCATCGAAGTTTCGGTGTTTGCGATGACACAATGTTTATGTCCACGAGACTCGCGATTTCCCGATTCACGACTCTTCCTGCCTGTCTGACACCTGTCCTATCTGAGATCCATGGCTGTGGTCTCTTCTCGCAGCTTCGGGGTTCAACCAACCTCGAACTCTCAGTCTCAAGACTCTCGATACGCCGATGATGCTTGGTCCCTTGACACCTGTCTTCCACTATCTTCTGCTATGGCCCCCACGACTCCTCCAGCTGTTGGGATATCGCTTCTCGCAACCTCGCAATCCCCGCGCCCAAATCCTCGAGCCTTTTCTTGCGAGTCTCTGATACACGATCCCACGCGCGGATCTAATGGTCCTCCTTCTTGCACCTCACATCCTCGTGACTTGGGATGCCCAACTCTTGGGCCTCTACCCTGCAAAATTTCGAGTTCACGAGATCATCCCGATCTCTACCACGTGTCCTCTCCAGATGGACGATTCCTGTCCTCTCGCAACTTCGCCGCTTTGTGACCTCGTGACTTTGTGACTCTTGACACTAAATTCTCAGCCCTTCTACTCATGAGGTTTCGACAGGCAATGTGCCACCTATCCGCTCGCCTACTCCTGTTGGGTTTTTCCCCGACGACACTCAATTGCTGCCACGTGTCCTCTTCAATGGACGGTCCCGATTACGTCAGGATTTCGAGACTTCCAACGTCCCAGTTCTCTTGTCCTTGGGAACTCTGATTTCCCGATGCATCAAACACCGATGGCACCTTGATCTCTGCCGCGTGCTCCCTCTACCAATGGATGGTCCAGATCTCGTCGGGATTTCGCAACTTGTGATGTCACGATTCTCTTGCCCTCGAGAACTCATATTTCCCGATGGCTCTTAACTCCCTCGCAGCTTCTGCAGATCCGACGACTGTCGGTGATCCTGCACCAGATCTAACAGCTCAAATCACTTCTTCTTCTGTACGCCTGCTCCTGCGCTTAATCTCTGCGCATATTCTCCTGATCCAACGGCTGTCGAGATTCCTTCGTGAGATCCGACGGCTGTCGGTCTCTTCCTTCTGTAAGCTCCTCCTGAGCTCCTTCTGGACGTGAACTCCTCAACGGTCCAGATCTCTTCTTCAGGCCGATCTGACAGTCGTCGCCGCTCCTCCTGAGCTGTTGCGCTTTCTTCCTAGACTTGGAAGAATTTCATGTTCCCAAAGGCTTTGACCTTTGCGCTCTTTCTCCTCTGCGAACCCCTCGACTTGTGTCTCGCTGCATGTATGAGAATGCTATCCTTCTTGAGCTTCTGCCTTTGAATCGTCAAAGGGTTCTCCCGACTCCTGCACTCCTCGCAGAGTCTTCTCACGCACACACTGGTGCTATCCCTTCTGAGCTTCCACGAACACTCAGACCCCTTGGGGGGATTTTGTCTTTCTTCTCCTTCAGATGGGAAATGAAATGCCTTCCTGGCTCTCTGTTTGCTGAAACAACCTCCTTGTTGAGCCTTCTGGGTATTCAGCAACCCGGTGAAGATCCTCCAATGGATTCTTCCTTCAACTACAGAACTCAATATAATCCTCTTCTCTTGTGCCGTCTGCACAATATCTCGATGCCCTCCTGGCAGAGTGTCTTCCTTCCACAGAATGTTCAGCAGTTCTGTTCTCCTGTGCACTTATGCACTTGCTCGATGCCCACCTGGCAGAGCTCTCGTAGAATCCTCAGTGATTCTGGTCTTCTTCAAACTCTCGACCGAGTTCTTCCTCCAGCACCTCATGCTTACGCTCAATGCCCACCTGGCAGAGCTCTACAAAATCCCTAGTGATCTTGTCTTCTCCTTCAACTCTCAGCAGAGTTCTTCTTCAGCACCACTGTGCATATGCTCAATACCCACCTGACAGAGCTCTATAGAATTTACAGCAAAGTTCTGTCTGCAACTGTGTTTTAGCTACACAGCCTTGCCTTCAAGGTATTCAGCAACCTTGAGGTCTTCCTCCTCTAAGTTTATGATTTCAGTCCTGTGCCTCAGCACGTCTTTGTCTGACTCCTCAGAGTTCAGAAGTGCATCCTTTATGCACTGGTATTTAGAACCCACAGCGTTCTGTCACACCCTCCTGGTGTGAATCCTCAAAGAATTTCAACCCTGAAATCAAACACAACTCCTGCAGAATGCATCCATATAACATACATTCACTGCATATATAGAGAACACACACAGACATCCATTCAACACAGAATCAATGCAGGAAAAACTGCTCTGTTATATTAACAATGGAAAATGCCTGTATTTTACAAAGGTGTTCTCGAGCTCTCCTCGACTCTTCTCTTACAACCTCTCTATCTCAACTCTCTCAAAATGAGATATGAAAATCTCTTTTTCCTGAGGGCTCAATCGAGCGCTTCCCTTCAGGTCTACCTACTCTAATAAATTACATTCAATGGGCTGTCTAGTCCAGAATCGGATCTAGATCTAATCCATACACATATTAAATGCCTATCTTATCTACAGCCTGCGCAAAGGCATGGTTTCTATGGCTCACGAGCCTAAGACATTAAATTACATTGAATTTCAAATTTAAAATGAGGTTGCGCCTCTCTTCAGCCTTTGAATGCATGCACGCTGACATGGTTGGCTGGTTGGCTGGCTGGCATGGAGCGATGCTCCTGCATCATACTCCACAGCTGCAAAAATCATGAGCTCCTACTCATGAGCTTCCCCTGTAGCTGTTGGAAATCCTCCTGGATCCCAAATGAATATTTGGAGCTTCCCATCTGCTCCATTCTACTGTTGTTGCTTCTGCGCTACTACTGTTGCTACTGCTTCCTTCCTGCTCAGCCTCTCCTTGCTGGAAGTTTCTATTGATCTCAACATCAGCCTTCTGATCTCCTCTATCACTTCATCCAGCTGCTCCAGTGGCTGGTCCTGTTGTTGCAGTCTCCTCAGCTGCAAAAATTTCTGGCCATTGGGCAGATTATCATGATCTCCCATGCCTTCCCCATCTATTTCCAACTTCACCTGTTGGATGTGCCTTCCTTGCACTTTTATCCTTTCCTCCAGGGCTTCAAATTGCTCCCACAGATCAGCAAAGCAAATTCTATCTGCCTCTTCCTCCTATGTTTCTGCAACCTCCTCTGTTGCATTGTTTTCAGCTTCATGGCTGAAAATGCTGAGCCATTCCTTAGAATGCTCGTCATCCTCTTCTTCTGCTTCTGTTGCAAATTCCACTATTGCAGTCTCTTCAGCTTCAATGCTGAATGCATTGAGCCATTCCTCGGAATGATCACTCTCTTCTTTTTCCTCTTGGGCAGCTTCCAAAGCCTGCTCCCATTTTTCTTCTTTTCTGATAGTCATAGCTGATTGTTCCCCTGCTTTTGTTGTATCAGCTGCAACAGAATTTTCTACCTCCTCCTGGGCAGATGGTAGGAATACTCCAATTCCCCCAATCATCAGAATATCATTTTGATCTTTCATCGCTTCTGTCAGCTGCACTTGCTGACCTAAATTCATCTCTGAATTTATGAGATTATCAGACAATCTCATCTATCCTGTCAGCCCCTCTGGCTGATCCAAATTCATCTTCTCATCCCTGCCTACCTGGCAATATGGGATGCTTCCGCTGCTTCCCTGGAAGACCACGAGATCAATCGATCCCATCTTCATCAGCACTCCTTGCTGAATTGAACTCTTCATCGAGCCCATGAGACCTTCAGATGGTCCCAAATTTTCATCTCTGCCCTCCTGGCAGTCTTCGATGCTTCCGCTGCCCTCCTGGCAGTCTTCGAGATCCCTCAACGATCTCTCATCATTGCCCAGCTGGCAATGTGAAATTCCTCGACTGTCCTCCTGACAGTTCATGAGATTCTGCTGCGACCCCAGCTCGTTGCCCTCCTAGCAAACTAGAATTTCTTCTTCTCTGCCCTCCTGGCAATTCTTGAGATCCTCAGTCGATCCCAATTCATCCTCTTCATCATCGAGACCTCTCCCAGTGTCTGGCTCACAGTGATAAATCATCTTTTCCTCCGTGGCCTTGAGGTTTTCAGTATACCTCAACCATTTTCTCAACAGCCTGTGCTGCCCTCTAACCATCAACTCCTTGACTAGCCATTTTGCTTTTGCCTTCTTTATGGGCAATTCATGCATTCGTCTCCTCCTCCTATCCTGCTGCATCCGCAGTTCGAACTTCTCTATGTCTGCCTTTAATTCATAGAGGCATTTATCAAATTCTTTATTCATTTCTGCAAGTTTTTCTGCCTTGCTTTTCTTCCTATTCCCTTCAGTAGCCATCTTGCTGTGTCTATCTACCTCCCTGATAGATCTGCTGCTGTCACTCTTGCAATCCTGAGTGCTCAGCTTCATCGTCCTGCAGTCTCCCTGACTATCTATGGAATGTTGCCTACCTGCAAACAAGTCCTTACAGAGTCCTCCAGTGCTCTGTCTTCCTCCTGCTTTCCTCTGTCTACAACATACAAACAGAATCCCGCTCTGATACCACTTGACGCAGTACGAAATCTCTCTGATCACCCCGCAGGGTCTCTTCCACCTGACCTCCTGCTCACAGGATCGATTCTCAATCCCTTTCTTCTGAGCTGAAGCGGCTCTTTAGATTCCCGAGTGGAATCCCTGTGAAAAATCCCAATCCACAGGTCCTTTCTCACTTCCTCATGGCCTCCTGCACTCACCGTGACCTTTTCCCGACTCTGTATTGGGTTTCGGGGTTTCGCGGTTCTCGCTGTTGAGAACTCCTCACCTCTCCAATCCCCGATTTGCGATGATCTCTTTTCACTTACGAGCCCTCCTGAGCTTAGCTCCTGTCGCATACGACCACGCTTCCGTGACCATGGCCTCACTTTCCTATCAGGAGTTCAATCCTCAAAACCCAATGCGCCCTTTTATACGCTGGCCCTCCTAGCTAGGCCATGGCCCATGTGACCTGTCTCTGTGTGACCGCAGTCAAACCTCCCATCGGGGTTTTGGGGTTCGCGGTTTCGAAATGCAAAGTTTCCGCATTCACAGAAACCCCGATATGCCGATCCCCGATATCCCGATGCTCGTCCTGTTTTCCTAGCCCCGTCTGGCTATGCTCTGGTCCATGTGACCTGCTTGCATATGACCGCAGCCCAATCCTCCATCAGAGTTTCGATGTTTGTGATGACACAATTTTTATGTCCATAAGACTCGCGATTTCCCGATTCGCGACTCTTCCTGCCTATCTAATACCTGTCCTATTTGAGATCCATGGCTGTGGTCTCTTCTCGTAGCTTCGGGGTTCAACCAACCTCAAACTCTCAGTCTCGAGACTCTCGATACACCAATGACACCTGGTCCCTTGACACCTGTCTTCCACTATCTTCCGTTGTGGCCCCCACGACTCCTCCAGCTGTCGAGATATCGCTTCTCGCAACCTCGCGATCCCCGCGCCCAAATCCTCGAGCCTTTTCTTGCGAAGCTCCGATACATGATCCCACATGCGGATCCAATGGTCCTCCTTCTCGCGCCTCGCATCCTCGTGACTTGGGATGCCCAACTCTTGGGCCTCTACCCTGTGAACTTCCGAGTTCGCGAGATCATCCTGATCTCTGCCACGCGTCCTCTCGAGATGGACGGTTCCTGTCCTCTCACCACTTCTCCGCTTCGTGACCTCGTGACTTCGTGACTCTTGACTCCAAATTCTCAACCCTTCTACTCACGAGGTTCCGACAAGCGATGTGCCACCTGTCTGCTCGCCAACTCCTGTCGGGCTTTTCCTCGGCGATGCTCAATTGTTGCCACGTGTCCTCTTCAATGGATGGTCCTGATTATGTCGAGATTTCGAGACTTCCAGCATCCCAGTTCTCTTGTCCTCGGGAACTTCGATTTCCCTATGCGTCAAACACTGATGGTGCCTTGATCTCCACCACGTGCTCCCTCTACCAACGGACGGTCCAGATCCCATCGAGATTTCGCAACTTTCAATGTCACGATTCTCTTGCCCTCGACAACTTCGATTTCCCGATGGCTCTTAACTCCCTTGCAGCTTCTGCAGATCCGACGACTGTTGGTGATCCTACACCAGATCTAATGGCTTAGATCACTTCTTCTTCTGCACACCTGCTCCTGTGCTTAGTCTCTGCGCATATTCTCCCGATCCAATGGCTGTCGGGATTCCTTCGTGAGATCCGATGGCTGTTGGTCTCTTCCTCCTGTAAGCTCCTCCTGAGCTCCTTCTGGACGTGAACTCCTCAACGGTCCAGATCTCTTCTTCAGGCTGATCTGATGGTCGTCGTCGCTCCTCCTGAGCTGTTGTGCTTTCTTCCCAGACTTGGAAGAATTCCACGTTCCCAAAGGCTTCGACCTTTGTGCTCTTTCTCCTCTATGAACCCCTCGACTTGAGTCTCGCTGTGCGTATGAGAACGCTATCCTTCTTGAGCTTCTGCCTTTGAATCCTCAAAGGGTTCTCCCGACTCCTGCACTCCTCGCAGAGTCTCCTCATGCACACACTAGTGCTATCCCTTCTGAGCTTCCGTGAACACTCAGACCCCTTGGGGGGATTTTGTCTTTCTTCTCGTTCAGATGGGAAATGAAATGCCTTCCTGGCTCTCTATTTTCTCAAACAACCTCCTTGTTGATCCTTCTGGGTATTCAGCAATCCAGTGAAGATCCTTCAATGGATTCTTCCTTCAACTACAGAACTCAAAAGAATCCTCTTCTCCTGTGCCGTCTGCACAATATCTCGATGCCCTCCTGGCAGAGTGTCTTCCTTCCACAGAACGTTCAGCAGCTATGTTCTCCTGTGCACTTATGCACTCGCTCGATGCCCACCTAGCAGAGCTCTCGCAGAATCCTCAGTGATTCTGGTCTTCTTCAAACTCTCGACCGAGTTCTTCCTCCAGCACCTCGTGCTTACGCTCAATGCCCACCTGGCAGAGCTCTACAGAATCCCCAGTGATCCTGTCTTCTCCTTCAACTCTCAGCAAAGTTCTTCTTCAGCACCACTGTGCATATGCTCAATACCCACCTGGCAGAGCTCTACAAAATTTACAACAAAGTTCTGTCTGCATCTGTGTTTTAGCTACACAGCCTTGCCTCCAAGGTATTCAGCAACCTTGAGGTCTTCCTCCTCTGAGTTGATGATTTCAGTCCTGTGCCTTAGCACGTCTTTGTCTGACTCCTCAGAGTTCAGAAGTGCATCCTCTGTGCACTGGTATTCAGAACCCACAGCGTTCTGTCACACCCTCCTGGTGTGAAGCCTCAAAGACTTTCAACCCTGAAATCAAACACAACTCCTGCAGAATGCATCCACATAACATACATTCACTGCATATATAGAGAACACACACAGACATCCATTCAACACAGAATCAATGCAGGAAAAACTGCTCTGTTATATTAACAATGGCAAATGCCTGTATTTTACAAAGGTGTTCTCGAGCTCTCCTCATCTCTTCTCTTACAACCTCTCTATCTCAACTCTCTCAAAATGAGATATGAAAATCTCTTTTTCCTGAGGGATCAATCGAGTTCTTCCCTCCAGGTCTACCTACTCTAATAAATTACATTCAATGGGTTGTTTAGTCCAGAATCGGATCTATATCTCAGCCATACACATATTAAATGCCTATCTTATCTACAGCTTACGCAAAGGCATGGCTTCTATGGCTCACCAGCCTAAGACATTAAATTACATTGAATTTCAAATTTAAAATGAGGTTGCACCTCTCTTCAGCCTTTGAATGTGTGCACGCTGTCGTGGCTGGCTGGCTGGCTGGCTGGCATGTAGCGATGCTCCTGCATCACTATTGCAGCCGGTGTAACAACTTCTTTATTTATCTTCTTGTTACTGCTGTTGCATTGTTTCAGCATCGTAAATCATGGACTGTTTCAGCAACGGGATTTGCGTTCTGACTGTTTCAGCAACGCAGTCTCAAGCAATAAATATGGTTGGTGCTGGCTTAAGGTGTGGTTGTTGTGGCCAGTGTAACAGCTCCTTCTTTTTACTGTTGTATGAATTGTTGTTCCAACATCGCAGATCACAGACTATTTCAGCAACGGGATTTGTGTGCTATTGACTGTTTCGACAACGGGTCTTCAAGCAGCAACAATAATATGCAGTTCGAACTGTTTCAGCAACTATATGTTTTTGATCGATGGCTAAGTATGAGAGTAATGTAAAATTACATGTAAAACAAATTAAACATATAGCAAAGAGAAGAAACGTTATATACTTTTGGAAAGATAGGTTAAGGTGATAGTGTAAGCTTAAATGTGAGTGGGAAAAGTATGTAATGATAGCAAAAAGTATGAACAAAAAGGTACATTATAGGGTCCTAACACCATGGAGGAAGACGTGTTTGTACAAGCACCTATTTAGGAACATCGAGCGAATATTGAAGATCAAGTTAATGATCTTATGGAAGAAGATGTTGATTCTAATAACACAGTTGAAGAATATGCGACAAATATATTGATCTAAGAGAAATTTAATAATTTTGGAATGGATGATGATGACGACCAACTTGATGGTGTTTTTTGTGTACTTGTACTTGAGAAGGAAAGTCAACCTCTTTATGAAGGCTCTGAAACAAGTCTTCTCTCTGCTATATTGTTGTTGGTGAACTTAAAGGTTATGAATGGTTTGTCAAACACTTGTGTGACACAAGTACTAAGGTATGTAATATATTTTGTCACAATTATTACATGATGATAAGGGTTTTATTTTTTCCTCTTTTTTATTGTTAGTCGATCATGTGTAAAACTTAGATGCAATATGTACAATTAATATTTTTTACATTAACCAGTATTGATTTTTTATGTTGTATATTCTTAGGTGAATTTTTTTACCACCATCAAATGTTTTATGACGCACATATTAAGATTTACATGCCATTATGAAAGATATTGGAATGGAGTATCAAGCTATTTATGCATGTCCCGATGATCATATTCTATATTATGGAGAACATGTGTCTAAAGAATAATGCCTAAAATATCAAATTAGTATATATCGAACCGATCAAGTAACAAAAAAGGTGCCTCAAAAGGTTCTTCGTTATATCCCCATAATTCTTTCATTTGTGGTGATTGTTCAGGTGAAAAAGCATAACACTGTTTATGGATTATCATGCAAAGAACCAAAGTAAATATGGTGTTCTTCGAATTCCTACCAATGGATCTGCATTTAAGAATATAGAGGAAATATGGACAAATTTTAAAGATGAATCCCGTAATCTTAGGCTTTCATTGGAAGCTGATGGTGTCAATCGATTTGGAGAGCTCAAATATACTTACTCGGTGTGGCCTATTTTTGTTATCAACAATAAAACTCCTCCATGGATGTCAATAAAGAGGGAGCACATAATGCTAGCAATGATTGTTCTAGGTATTTGTTTAGAATAATATTTTTTAACGGGGTAACGTCTCATTTGTCTTGTTTGCTTCATAATTTTTTCTTATAATTTATTGTTTACTCATATGTGTTCAATTATGTGATCTTACAATTATGTTTGATATTTTTTATTTACTTGTACATGTAGTAATTATGTATTGCATGTTAAATCAATTAGGCAAGTACCAATTCAAAGATATGAATGTATATTTCGAGCCTCTTATTGATGAGTTACTAGAGTTATGTAAGGGCATCACTATGTGTGATATCTCTAGACCAATAGGCACGTAAAGGAAATTTAAATTCCATGTAACGCTTGCATGGAAAATTCACGATGCCCTAGGGCTAACACATTTTTGTGGTATGTTATAACATTACACTGCACTTTAATAAAGTTTAATTTTATGAAGCTCATATCATGCATGCTTTTTATATAATCCCTTCATTAAACATACTTTGAATAAATTATGATATAAAATTTAATCCATCTCTTGCAGGTCTTCAAACAAAGGGTAAATTTCCATGTCTAGTTTTTGGTCCTAAGATGAAATCTCGTCATTCAAGAATTTTAGAAAAGGAGGTCTTTGATGAGTATATACACTTCCTCTCAAAGAACCATAGGTGTCGAAGTACCAAGAAACATATTTTCAATGGTAAAGAAGAGAATGGTTTAAATACCATGGAGAACGACACTTCATCTATGGTGTTTGAAATATAATAGAAATTGTCAAGGTATATTAATGGATAAAATCGTCTATCAAGTATCATACATGAAATGTTTGTAATATTTTATTTTTTTATTGCAATATTTTCATTGTACTAATTGAGAATTATTGTTTCAATATATTTAATTTATATAGTTCACCTTGAAGGTTGTCATGAAGGAATTAATAATGGGGCACTTCCACGAGGAATGAAAAGTTATCCCGTACAATTTAGTAGGCTCCCCTACTATGAGAACCTATAAATTGTTCATTTGATTGATACAATGCACATTGGGAAGAATGTAACATAAACATTATGACAAATATTAGATGGAATGAGTGACAAAGAAAAAATTGTCAAGATTTGTGATGACATTAAGGAGGAAAATCATGCAATGCAAAGTTTCATTCATTCAAATAGTGATGCAGACGGCTAAAATATAAGCATCCTTCCATGGTTATTGGCAGAGCAACAAAGCAAGGATGTAAAAGAGGTTATTGAAAAAAACAAAATTCCCACTGGATTTTCTTCAAACATAAAGAATATCCTTACAAAGAAAGGTGAAATAGGTGGGGTAAGAACTCATGATTGGCATACCTTAATTAAGATAATTATTTTGGTGTATATATTTCTATATTGGTGAAACATCTTGTTCGTGTTTTTTTTAATCTACTAATTTGTGACTAAATAATGACTCATTTTTTATGTTACAATATGTTCTACATCTATCTCTCCTAGACAACTTTGACAACAATGTCAAACAAGTTATATATGATCTCAACAAATACATGAGGTTAGTGACGATTTATATGCAAAGTTTAATCTTTTCAATTCGTTGTACAACTTATATTTCACTGCACGTGTTTTAATTGTAATGTAGTACTATATACTTTTTTGTTGAAACATGTGATTTGCTTGCATCATTTGTAGATGGTTTTCATCTAAATAAATATATAAAGAATATATAAAATATTGGAGGTTACAAATTCCTCGTCTAATGCGTGAAATGAAAAAGTATCTACCTCCGACATTTTTCAATGCACAAGAACACTACCTCGTACACCAAGTTGAGAAGATTGAAAAGTGTGGACCTGTACACACATAGTCAATGTGGATGGTTGAGAGGCACTTGAAATCATTGAAGGATTTGGTTAGACAAAGAGAATGTCCTGAGGGTTCTATGGTAGAGGAATATATGGTATATCAAACTATGGTTTATATTACTCAATATCTTCCTAAAATATTTGCAATTATTAATTTGGATCAGATTTGGGATGTCAACTCCATCAACAAATTTGAAGGGGAGCACCTATTGGGGAAAGGTAGAATGAGGAAAGTGACATGTAAGTAGATGGTGGAAATTTATAATACATTTGAATTTTTGTTTTTATGTATATCGTACTTATTTTATTTTTAGTCTTCTTGCATAATCCATTATTATGAAGGTATACCATGGTAACTGATTATATGTGAAATATTGTTTTATTTCCATACAACTAGTTGAGAGTGGGATGCAATACATTTATACATTGAAAACAATATTGATTGGATGAAGGTATGGATTGAACGATGTATACAATATAATAATGGTAGGTTATCATGGTTTGGTGTGGCAACATTAGAAAAAGAAGATGAAATTAAAGGAGATACCAATATTACACAGAGGGAAATTGATTTAGCATACTGATCCAGGTGGATATCGATGGCCACCCACATTTTCCAGCTGGCTCAAAACAACTTTCTGGCAATTTTGGTAATTTACTATTTTTAGCAGTTTTTCGGGTCCTCAACTTCCAGAGCCGTTTTGAGGCCCTAAACGACGTTTTTTTGGGTTGTAGTCCTCAGATAGATATTTCCAATGGGCTATCATGCACCTAAAATGAATATTGTATGCAAAAATTATGACCCCGAGAAGTTGATGTACTGACTTACCCAAACAAGGACCACATGACTTTTTGCACTTCATCACCTAGGGTTAGGTTTTTGGATGTCTAGGGTTTTTGACACTCATGTTTATTGTAAAAAGGTCTTCAGATCCTCATTGTAATCATATTCTTACAAATGAGTGCAGTCGTCACATCTCTTCTCAAAGATAAGCCGCCACCATTCCAACAATCTTGTTTTCCGCTGCCTTTTACAGTTTCAGCTTATTTCCTTATTGAATAGAAAACCAATTTTATTGTATCTCTGTTATTCTATGTTAAGCATCTGATAATAATCTATATTCATTTTGTTCTTATCATAAAATCTGTATCAGTGGTATCAAAGCAGTTTGTTCCTTGGCGTCTTAATGCATGTCCCCAATGAGGTCAAAGTACAAAGAATTGGGTCTTGAGCTTGTTTCTCTGGAGGACCAAAGCTCTCGCACGCCCAAGCGACCTCTCATGGCAGGAGAAAAGAAATATGAATGGACATGAGATCCTTTCAAAATGTTACTTGAAGAATCCCTCATGCAACAGAGTAACGATATGATGGATAGTTTCGTGCAAATCCTTCGGCGGCTACCAACAAGTGACACATCTTCTTCGAGTGGAGGCGTCGACCCCTTCAAGGTACAAATAAACTTATATATTCTTGTATTTGAAGGTCATATAGATGCAGATGGTGTAGACAAGTGATTGAATCTACTATAAGGGTAATTTTATGTCCATAACTTTTCAAATAAAGAAGAGATTACTTTTTCACTCCTCAAAGTCGTTCCCCATGTCAAAGATTGGTGGGAAAATTTCTGTGAGAAAAAGGAAATAGAGGAATCCTTCAGGGATGATATTAAGGAAAAATACTACCTTGTTGGAATTTATGATGACTTATATACCAAATGGACCACACTGTGGCAATAAAGATACCAAGAAGTGCCAGAGTTCACAAATATCTTCCATACCTTGCGCACCAAGATGGGTATAAAATATTCAGAGAGACATATGGTGCTCAAGTATCATGGTGCTTTGTATAGATACATCCAGACCGAAATGGAATTTTTGGACATCTTGTCCTTGGGCACGGCCTATCGATATACCATCAAAATTGAGCAGAAGCTCAAACAAAATATGCGACAATTTGGGCCCAGGAACCCCTCATAGCAAAAGCCAAGAAAGGATGGCCTCAACCCACATAACAAAGGACAAAGAAAAGATAGAAAATATCAGGACAACTAGTCCAAGCCACAAGAAAATAAGGACACCAGAAAGACAAAGAAATATACCGGGAAGTGGTGCGACTTCCATAAGAGCCCTTGGCATAACACTGTTGAATGTCACTCAAAGAATTCATTGGTGGCCAAAGTGAAAGCCTCTACATAAGATGTGGGTTTTGAATCTGAGTCAAAACCAGAAAGGGGAAGACATATCAATGACGTGGAACCTAGTGCCACCATTGCTACCACCAAGCTCCATCTTGATGAACCAGATGAGCTAGAAGAAGGAGATCACCTCTTCCATTCATAGAAGTGGGTAAAAGACACCCTGCTAAACTTCATCATTGATAGCGGTAGCCAGAAGAAACTCATCTCAACAAAGGTTGTCAAGCAGTTGGCCCTCATGACAACACCGCACCCACAACCCTACACCATTGGATGTCTCATCCAAGAAAGATATCTCCATGTCAGTCAACAGTGTCGACTGTCATATGACATCAAGCCCTTAAAAGATGAGGTATTGTGTGATGTTGCTCCTCTCAAAGTTTTTGATTTTATTTTGGGCCAACCTTATTTATGGAAACATTATGTTGTATATGAGTATAGGCCTCGTAGTGTTATTATTAATTTGAACAGGAAATTGTACAGGATACCCAAGGCAGTCCCACCTAGTGCTATTTTCTTGATCTCTGCTAAGAAATGCAGGAAGGTCATATCTATGATGGAGAAGTTTGTCTTATCCATGATTCGCTCTCGGAATGAGCGAAATATCACAGCCACATCTAGGGTCTCTGTATCTGACCTCTCCACACAGTAGAAGCAAGTATATAGGGTCGTCGAAGAATACTTGGATATCTTCTCCTCACCTACCGGGGTACCTCTGCACTGTCAAGTCAAGAACCCAATCGACCTGACCCCCAGCACACCGCTACCCAATGGGCCAGTCTATCATTGTTCTATGTTAGAGAATGAGGAGATCAAGTGATAGATCCAAGAACTACTCCACAAGGGGCACATCCATCCCAGCTCATCACCTTGTGGGAGCCCAATTGTGCTGGTACAAAATAAATATGGAACCTGGCGACTCTGCATTGATTATCGGGCCCTGAATAAAATAACAATCAGAAAGAGGTACCTAATTCCTTACACCAATGACTTCGTTGATCAACTCACAGGGGAAAAATACTTCAGTAAGATTGATCTGAAGTCTGGCTGCCACCATGTCCCGATAGAATAGATAGATGTATGGAAGACCGCCTTCAAGTCAAAGGAAATCCTTTTTGAATGGTTGGTCATGCCCTTTGGTTTGACAAATTCTCCAGCCACTTTCATGAGGATGATGGAAGATATCCTGAGACCATTCACCAATACTTTTGTAGTGGTGTATCTAGACGACATTCTCATTTACAACAAGTATTGGGAAGAACACTTGCAACATATTCAACAGGTTCTGCACACCGTACGATAGAACAAGCTATACGCCAACTTGGAAAAATGCTCCTTCGACATGGACATGGTCCATTACCTGGGCTACATTATTGATTAGAATGGCGTACATGTGAATCCAACCAATATCCAAGTCATCTGTGACTGGCTAGCCCCAACCACACTCACTGAGATTCAGAGCTTCTTGGGCCTTGCCTATTTCTACCACAAGTTCGTGTTGGGATTCTCCCATATTGCATGGGCCCTTAGCCAAATAACCAGAGGTGGTGGTAAGGAAAAAAAATTGTGGGGCCGGTCCCAACAACAAGCATTCGATGATTTGAACAAAATATTTTTCTCATCCCCAATACTTTCACTACCAGACCTGCAACAACCCTTTGAGACCGAGAAAAATGCTTCAAACTATGTTGTGGGTGTCATTCTCACTTATCACGACCAGCCCATGGCCTATCATAGTGAGACACTATCAGACATTGTCCGTAAGTACCCTACTTACGAAAAAGAAATGTACTCCATTTTGCAAACGTGCCACCAATGGAGACATTACATTCTTGGGAAAGATACAATCATCCACACTGATCATAAGCCACTACAATTCATGTAGACACAAGGCAAATTATAGAATGACCGCCATCAAAAGTGGTCCACATACTTATAGCAATTCCACCTCAACATCAAGTATAAAACATGAAGTACCAACTGCGTCACTGATTGCCTCAGTAGACTGTCAATCGTGACACTCACCACAGTGCTAGAATCTTGTAGCCATGATACCTCCGGATGGCCCCAACTCTAGGAGACTGTCCCGCACTTCACAGTCTTGTAGCAAATGAAGTTGTCGATAATTTCCATCTTTAGGATGGGTTTTTGTGTCGTCTGGGCCATATATTCATTCCATCAAGAGAGGGAGCGAAGATGATATGATAATCCCACTATATTCGGGTGGCAGGACACTTTGGCATCGAAAATACAGTGGTGATGCTACAGAAACATTTCTACTAGCCAAAACTTCGACATGAGGTCAACAAGTATATCAGGTCCTATACTTCCTATGTTATTTCCAAACCGAACACTAAGAAACAAGGCCTATACACCTCTATTCCTACTCTTGAAAGGCCATGGGAATCCATCTCAATGGACTACATGTCGGGCCTCCTGTCTACCAAGTGAGGAAATGACTGTGTTTCTGTGGTTATTAATCACTTTTCTAAGATGGTAATTCTGGTTGCCTACAAGAAGAGCATCACAGTAGAAGCCACTGCCAAGCTCTTCTTTGAATGAGTCTGGGTATATTTTGGGATCCCAAAAATCATTGTCTCAAATCGGGATAGTCAATTTTTTAGCACATTCTGGTCGAGCCTCTGGTCACTGCTAGACACCAAGCTCACCAAATCCAATGCCTTCCACCCCCATACAGATGGCCAAAACAAGGTTGTAAATCGAATGATCATGCATATCCTATGCATGTATAATTCCAAGCACCCTCACACATGGGATGAGAGTCTTCCCTATGTCCAACATAGCTACAATCAAGCCCTACATATCTCAACTAGATGCAACCCCTTTCAGGTGGGGTTGGGATTCCAACCATTGGGTCCCATAGATGTTTCACTTCCCCTTGCGGTCACCTCAACCGACTCATCTCCTGCTCCAATTGAAGCTGACAAAGCCACCTGGTTCATTGAGCGGATCCAGCACATCCACCAACAGGTTCAAGATATCCTACAGAAGTCTAATGACAAGTACAAACAACGCCATGATCAACATTGGGTGCCTTATAAGTTTTAGGTTGGCGACAAAGTTTTGTTGCACTTGTGGAAAGAACACCTTACAAAACCCCATCAGAAGCTTCGCCCACTCTTTTATGGGGCGTACACCATCACCAAGGTTGTGGGGGATAATGATTTTGAGCTCAACATTCCTCCTTTCCTTGGCCTGCACCCAGTGTTCAATGTGGACCTCCTTCAGACTTATTTCCCACCATTATTGGACACCTCCGATGTAGCAGAACAACTGACACCAATAGTGCTCAACCCCGACTTCATACAACAGACATCCAGTGATCATATAATCCAGATCACATATGGTTGAAAAGATAAACAGGTAATCATATTCACCCATACTATTTAGTATTTTTTAATATTATATTGGTGTACATGGCGTGTTTTTTTTCTTATAAATTTGCATAGTTTCCAAGTATAAATATGTTCATCAATTGGAAATCCATTTTTTACGTGTCTCGAATATTTCAATTGAAACACCACAAGGCTATGTGGTGCAATGGCCGCAAATTTCGCATCAAAATGTTGGATGAAAATATGAAAAATTTTGATAGTGAGATAATTGCAGTATTTCATGTTACTAATATTTCCTCTAGAAGTGACAGACATCCAAAAGTCTCTGAAAATTGATACTATGGGTTTTTGGATGATATACTTGAGTGTGACTTTAAATCCTTCAAATTAGTTTTGTTCGACATCAAATGGTATAGGTTACGAATGAATGAACGTGATACTGATAGAACTATTAATTAACATGCCAATGGATTTACCATGGTTAATACAAGGAATGTTGAGCTAGGATCATATCTCTATGTTCTTCCAAGCCAATGCAAAAATATATATTTACTCAGAGGTTCCAGGTAGAGGGGTTTGGTCATATGTTGTTAGATATGATCCAAGAGGAAGGTCGGTAAAGTATAATGTAGTGGAAGAAGATGATATTGAAGAAGAAGATGATGTAGAGGCGTAATTAGTTCTTGTGTCAAACTAAGACTTCGTAGAAGTTGAAGGATATGTTCTAGACAATTTTCTGGATGAAGATTATATCGACAATGTTTTAGATGAAGAACTTGAAGAAGTGGAACCAAATGTATGGGACAATGTTCTTGATGATGATATGGATGATGATATGATTGGAAATGATGACATCGATGATGATGCTGATATTGCCAATACTTGCAACATCAATTTTGAAGTGGATGATACAGATGTTGAGTTGGATGAACTAGAATAATATTAATGATATAGAAATGTTGAAATGCATGAGGTATGTATTTATATGTGTTCAATTGATTTGTTCTCTTTCATTTACCTTAAAGTTTTACATTTTTCTTATAATTAGTTTCTATGTTTAATTCTTACTATGTTTCTTTCAAATATTTTATAGTAGATAAATTGGGTATTGGGGAATTGAGAGTGATGTGAGAGGGGGGGGGGCATATAAGCTTCCACCTTCACGTGGTTGTCCTTGTTAAGTAAAGAATATATTATTCTTGAAACCAAGAGAAGCTCATTTAGGTTTATACCATAATATCCAATTTTAACTTTGGTTCGCCTAACAATTTTCAAGGTTGTCCATTAATTACCAATTATTGGAAATTATCCTTTTATTGGACCTTGCGCATAGTGACCTGTGAATGGGGCCAGCGTTGAAGTTTTTTCAGTTTTTTCTTGTTTTCACTGAAATTTGACATGGTTATAATAGATGCATGCATTGATGGTATGAGAGGGTTTTGAGACTCAAATATGACTCACACAAAGAGTTTTAAAATCAAACATCAAAATTAGAACCTAATTGTGAAGGAGATGAAGTTATCCATAATCATCGTATTCATCATCATCATTATCATCGTATTGTGATGAGGTTGTTATCATCATATTGTGATGAGGCCGTTATCATCGTATTGAAAATGGGTGCCCCATGGTGACCATGGTCACCCTCAACATTTCCATGAAAATATCTCCATGAATTGGACCTACTCCTTCATCTACAAATTCTTTAGTTCCATGCAAATCAACTTTTAGGCAACATTTCCACTTCTTTTTCAAAAAACTAAAATTTGACTAACTTAGAAATTTCCACGAACAAACTCACCTGAAGAATTCCACTAAAAAACTTATAAATTTCCACAAACAAACTCACCTGAAGGAAACAACAAAAATACATTAATGTACTAGGTCTAGACATGAGAAAAAGTGACATGTGAATGGGGTCAATGTTGAATTTTTTCAAATTGTTTCTGTATGCACTGAAATTTGATATGGATAGAATGTTCACATGCCTTGAAAATATGGGAGGTTTTCCAGACTCAAATATCACTCACACACCCACTCTATATATCCAATCTTGTCCTCATTTCATTTGAAATTTCTCAGATTAATGTCATGCATGGAACTCCCAACATACCCATCATCATGGTTGTGATATTTATATTCATCATGCTCTTTATATTCATCATCATGGTCATGTAATATTTTACAATGGCCTTCTTATTTTGACTAAAATTAGTGCCAAAAACATTGTTACACTTCCACCAATTATTAATATCATGTGCTAACTTATCCTTTTGAAAGGCATCTTCAAGAGTGTAGATTTCAAACATCTCAAACTCTTTCTAAAATGGCATAATTAACCTGACATCAAACTATTGTTTATCACTTTGAGTTAAATAGTATAGTTGTTGAACTCTTACATATAAACATTTAATTTTTGTTTTATTTTTGTCATGGGTGCTACCAATATTGTTGTTCTTTCCAATAATTGACATTATACATGCTTTAAATAATTGTGTAAAACATGGTGCATTGAGTTTTGATCGATAAAGTGTAGTTGGATCACCCCAATAACAGACTCTATGAATACATATTTATAGGGGACCAAAATGACAACCTAATGAGGACATAAGGTGTAGAGACTTAGATATTGAGATAATGCATACAATCTTAGTCTACAATTCCCTCAAAAGGAAATAACATATTCTTTTGGCATTCAAGATAACTAATTCCAAAATATCTATGGTTGAACAAATATTATGTATATAAAAATTTGATAAGCTTGAAAGAATTGATATTTAGATTTCATTACCAACAAAAAACAATTTATTAGAAACTCCAAATATCCAAGGAAAAGGATTGAACTATGGAATTCAACAAATTTTGTTTTCTGTTTAACTATAATGGAAAACTAACATTTGTCTTCAATCACTAGCAAGGTCGATGAAGACATACATTGTACCAATGTTGAATAATAGCATAGAAACACAATACTTGGTGGATGGAACATGGATGGGGTGTCACCAGGTAATGCCACAATGCCCTTTCATAACTATAACATGTTACAAAGGCCTATCACATATAGTCCAATGATTACAGGGAATGAGTTAAAGAAAAAATTAGCTAAGTGATTACATATCCTTGAAATTATCTACATGAATTGGACCTACTCCATCTGCAAATTCTTTAATTCCATGAAAATAAATTTTTAGGCACCATTTCCACTTCTTTTTAAAAATCTAAACTTTGACTAACTTAGAAATTGTTGTGAACAAACTCACCTGAAGCATTCCACGAACAAACTTAGAAATTTCCATGAACAAACTCACCTAAAGGAAACAACCAAAAAACACTACTATACTAGGGCTAGACATGGGAAAAAATGACTTGTGAATCGGCCCAATGTTGAAATTTTTTCAAATTGTTTTTGTATGCACTGAAATTTGACATGGATAGAATATTCACATGACTTGAAAATATGGGAGGGTTGTTGGATTAATGAGAGGG
>SNQJ01S0129038.1:26060-36164 GCA_010110895.2 Picea sitchensis | reverse complement strand
GGGTCAGAGGAAATCTTACGATAACCTTTTGGAAGTTGAAGTTTTTCCAAAAGAGAAGAAGCCTTGTCCATGCAAGGACAAAGGTGAGAGTAATGATTACCTTTACATAACATGCAAGGGAATTTGACAGTTTTCTTTTTCTTACCAACCTTAACATCACTAGTTGATGGGGGATCATCGACATGACTGACAGAGGTCGATGACGTGGAGGACCACATTTCTAAGACCTAGGTAAGATCGGGTCAATCCCTCAGAAATTTGTCACCCTTACAAAGGCTGCAAGGGAATTTGGGTTTTGGATTCTTCTTTTTAATCTTGTTGATCTCATCAACACTCCGAGTACTATTAACAATAACTGGTTTCTTAGAGACAACATCTGATTTTGTTGGGGCCTTGGTCCTTTTCAGGTTCTTCTTCTTCTTCTCTTTCCGTTTCTTCTTCTTCTGATCAACTTGGCTACTTGCTTTAGAGATTTCACTAGGCGAAGAAAGAGAAATGGAAGGAGACTTAATGGGCGAAGAAGGTGAAAATTCGACATGAGGTCGATGTGTGGGTGGTGTATTGACATCTAAATTATTAGGTGCAGTTGAAACATTGGAAGGATTCAGGATCACCGGAGTGGGGAACAACCAAACTGGTAACCCAATAGTGAGTCCTAGAAGACTTAGAGTGGCAACATATGGAGGACCAAAGTTTCCAAATGAAGGAAAGGTATAACGTTCCCCAGAAGAAGGGGTTCCTCTGTTGGTACTCCCAGGATTCGATGCTATTAACACTGACTCGACCTAAGGTCCACTAAGTAAAAGAAACAACATATGCTAATAGAATCTAAGAATCACAACCAAGAAAACAGGACCTTCTCTCGATGACCGTACTAGTTGGTGATGAAATCCAATATCACGCGATCAAGTCAAGAAGGGGCGGGGATAGGGTGGAACAGTTACAATGGCGACCTTCTTAACGGACTTACGCCTTGGTGCAAGCTTCCATGCAGTAATTGTGGATTTACCCTCCAAGGTGCCCGAGTGAGTTTGACCAATGTCTTCTCCAGGTACAGTGAGACTTCCCGTCACTGTCACCTTGTGTAAGACCCTAAATATTATGGCCACTAAGGTTACCAATTCGTAGTCATCCCCTGGGAGGGAACAGTCGACAGTCAGATCCGAACGTACAGGCAGGGTATCGAGCCCGAAATCAACTAAAAGGCTTCCATGTAGTAATTGTGGATTTACCTTGAAGCGATCCCCATAATATGATCTGACCACCACAATCAGTTAAACCATGGAGGGTTAGTCCCCGTAGCTCACCCGAATGCGACCTCATGCGTAACCCCTGTGTTAGAGGGGGATCCCAGGCAAACTTATACGATAATTGGATTTTACTCTCCCTAACTCAGGATGCTAATGTTTGTTTTGAAAACTTTGGAGAGTTATGCTCACAGCCTAATCCAAAGTACTAAGCCTAATCTACTATTGGTGGAGGATCCTAGAAAACATTTTTCTAGATAATGTTTAATTAGCGTTCATTTTATAGTTGTTCTTTTACTCAAAAGGGGTGCATGGAAATAAAACGAATGGAATTATGAATCAGTCCCAAAAATGCATAAAAAATGATAAGCAGTCATTTCTTTTCGATGAACATCTATCTAAGGGAGAGAGAGAGTTCTTTTCACTAACAAGCACAAATAAAGAATGTCCTCGAACAAATTTTCTTCAGTCAAATCTCGATGTGATGCTAAAGCTTTTGAGATTCCTTCTAACATGCACAACCAATCATGAAGATGCTTTTTATTGTTTGCATATGAATAATGATTAATTTAACACAATGCTCATCTTGCTAATTATCTTTTGGATGAATGGAAATCAGACCAACACAAGCAAGAATCATACAGACAATATACCCTCTTGTTGTGATCAAAACAAGAAGCGAAAGAAAAGAAACAATCAAAGAGAAATCAAACTTCACACCCAAAAGAAAAGGTCGAAGAACAATGATCTTAACTAAAACAAAATGAAAAGATATGTAGACCTTTGATGATCTTCACCAGCGTTTTTTGCTCAGTCGACGAGGAGTGAAAGACAATGCATGGATTTCAAATTCCAAATGGCAGAAAAACTCAACAACAATATTGAAGAAGGCTACAAAATCCAAACAGCAAGATGTTTGTTCTTCAAGAAAAAGATAGATGTCAAAGCTATAAAGAAGAAGGATTGACTCACACGGTTACCCAGCAAGAGAGACACAGAGAAAAAACACTAGAAAAAACAATTCTGGAGGGTTTACTGGCCAAAGGAGGGTTGGTGATCTATTGTCAAGGACAAGGAACGTTATAACACTCTGTGTAAGGCTATTGGGGAGCACTGACAGTCTGTTAACATAGGGACAGGGGTGCCAGGTTCAAAAACTCCCAAAAGTGTCAAAAAATCCAAAAATTGTAGTTCAATTTCGACAATTAGGCTAGGTCTCATGGAGTAGGGAGCCAATAAACTCATGAAACCAATAAAAAGAGGAGTGAACCAGGTCTGAAATGATCAAGGGGTAAAACAAGGTCTATGAGGAGAAATCAAAACAAGAAGTTTCGATTTGAGGATTCCCCAGCAGAGTCGCTAGTTTATGTTGTAGGAAAATCTCCCTGCGGACAAGTAGATTGCCTCAAAGATCTAGACCCTACTCTGAGACAGAAAGTGCTTAACGTGGACACTGACTTCCTTTCAAATCCATACAAACTAGCACATGATAAGGAAGGAGAACAACAATACCTTTTTATCGATGTTTGTCACTGCACACTCCAAATCGAGCTCTGAACTCTCGCTCCTCGCTGAGTCTTGTAGACAAACAAAGTACGATCGCTGCCTATTCTATTGATGTTATCTTGAAAATAGATCTATCTATCAATGATAGGTTCATGTGAAATCAGACACAAACTATAAAGAAACAGTCCAAGCGTTTCATATTGATGGGAATAACGACAGCAGTACTTACAATCGTAGATGCAAATGTGATAGCTTCGTCAAGTCCCCTTTGTCTAACCCTTGCTCGAACGATCCATAACCTGGATGATAGCAGCTTCACTGATCACTCTCCTTTGGTTGACTATGTGTTTCCTATAAGATCATAGGTTTCATGCTAGCAATTCTTCCACCTTTCCACCATCATAGAGCTTGCTTATATAGGTTAAGAGGAGCTTAACCTCTTGAGTTATCTTTAGAACAAGTTGAGGAACTCCCTCTTTAGATTAGGTATCTCCTGATGAAACCAAGAATTTGAATGCAACTACCTTCCAAACTTGAAATATCCTCCCCTTATTCTCCTCAACGGGCCAACTACTACCTCATATTAGGCAACACTCCCTCAAAAGGGGTATCAGAGCATTGTAGCGCTCCCTAGGAAGCTTGAGGGGAGTGCCAGTGCTCCAAAGGTGGACAACGCTCCTCCAGAAGGGTAGACAAGCGTTATAACACTCCTTGAGGCCTTATAGGGGAGCGTCAGCGCTCCTAAGGCTGATGTAGAGGAGCGCTCACCCCCAGAAACTTTGTTTAAGAGCTCTTCTCAGGTGTTAAGAGTTCCTTGACTTCAGTTAACCAATTCCTCTTCTCCAAATCAAGTGTATGAGATGTTTTAAGTGCCTCCTTAGTGTCGTCCTTATGGCAGTATGCTTAAACAACGTTTGCAACACTTATGAACAACTTGCAACACTTGTGAAATTCGTAAGGAAGATGCGACACTTACGACAATTGAGAGGAACATGCGACACTGATCCAGTTGAGTAATTTTGACGTGTAACACTTGATACAAAACAAAAAATTCTAGAATGTCAAGTTTGTTTAAAAAAATTGTAATGGTATACCATCTTCAAGTATTCGTTCATGATCGACTTTTGACATTTTCCATTTTCTAACTTTTGATCTTTCCTTGATTGAACCTCTATTAAATTTATTTGTGTTGCACATACCAAGTGACTATATTTACAACTTATGACATGCAATTGATAGTATTAAAAGTGAACATGACTATCGGTTTGATGGGTTTCTTGAAAAAAATAGCCTTTTAGTACGATGGATCCTATTTCATATATAAAACTATTGTCAGCAAAATATTCTAATAATTTCATCTTTCCTTGTGTGCATCTCATTAAATAATTTTTAACATTTTCATCATTTTCTATAGTTGAAACCACAACAAAGACATCTTTTGCAAATAACTCGTCATGTTCCAACAAGAAGTTCTTGTTAGATCAACACACATGCACATAATTGTACTATATATATATATATANTGTTTGAACAATTAAAACATAAATTACCTTATCTAACAAGATAAAAAAAAACTCTATCACCATCTATTGACACTATAGTTTCATTTGATTCAATCTCCTCTAAGATTGCAAGTGGAATTTTCCCCTTTGTGTTAATTTCGGTGTGTCTCCAAGATTTAACATATTTATTAGTTTCATTTTCACAAATGTATGTGGATTTTGTGTCATCTATGAAAAATGAACAAAAACAAGATTCATTTATTCCATCAAATGAAAACACATTTTGGAAGGGTTTTGTTTTAATTGAATGCAATTTTTGAGTCCCATGTATTGTACTGACATCATATGGGATTGATATATCTACATCTTGGATACCAATATGCCAAAAAAACCTGCACATGGTTCAATAATAATTTATTTAAAGATAAATATGAAATTGAAATATAATAAACATGTTAAAGACAATATAACTTATTAACTTTCTTTATTGAACATTATTGAAAATCATATTTTTGAATGTGAATAAAAATATCACGTGTGTACAACATATATAGACACACCTACATACATCCTTTGATAGATTATTTTCATGGATTAGCGTCTGTTTACACCATTAAACAAATTGATAAGAATATTCAAATAAATCTACATGAGAGTTCATCTAATACCTTCGAAGTGCTCATTTTACACATGTCCCTACACTGTCATGCTCTCAGTTTCCATTACCAATATCAACGAAATTCCTATAATGTATAATTTGTTATTTATTTTTACGACGAAACAACTAATAGAATGATCATGAAGATTTTAATTGACCTGCACATCCATCTGACCATATCTAGTGTGAATCAAATCTGATCCCATGGATTTTCAATGAATCATAAAATTTATCAAAGAAATGTTGTACATAATGTGTATCTTGTTTCTGATCATCACTTATATAAAAGTGATATTCTTTAATAACAAGTCGATTCCCATATTTGTTTTCTATTTTATAAACACTTTGTTGAGCATGTCTATATAGAATGTGGAAAAATATAAAGACTTGATCAAAATGATAATATTCACTTTGTATTTATTTTTGTGTGGCGAATGTGTAATTCTCTGCAAAATCAACTGCAGATAAAATTGTCCCTGGTGGAAACACTTCATGGGATTGTTTGAATTGTAGGTCGTTCCATCAAGCTCTATGTGAATGCTTGGTGTATTTATAAATTTCTTTCTCAAACTTCTTCAAAAAATCTATAACATAGATTTTATCCACTTTCAAATCAATCCTTTTCGAAACAAATTTGAAAGAACTTGGAGTAATGCTACTGATATATTCATATCTCTTCCAATTGAATGTTATATCAAAAAAATATTGATCATTCATATCAATAGGATACTTTGAGTGAAATACAATTATATTTCCAAAAAGATCACATTTATTTGCACCAATACATTTGTTTTGGTAAAATAATTCATCACCTTCTCTTTCGCATAGAATTTGGGATATAAAACCATGGACTATGGAAGGAAGTGAACCTGGCCATAAAGTTTTACCAAAATCAAGAAAAGTGTCATAATATAACTCAAATTCCACATGATAACGACAACAACAAGTGTCATGAATAGTGAAGGGTCTAACAAGCCATGGTTTTTGTTACACAAATGTATTTATGGGCATTTCAACTTCTTTGTGCTTTTCTTTGAAACTATGAACAATTATATTTGTGTCATTGGAAACATATGTTTTGTATATTCTTTATATTCACCTTCTGATATTATTTATTGCAACACATCCCTTTTATGTGGTGAAACACGATATTTTGTCAACCAATAATTACAGGCCAATTCTTTAGCACTTTCTGCAAGTCTATCTTTGTAGAGTTGTTCTAGAAATAACTTTTCAGATGCTCTAGTCCTCTTCACTATGACGTCGCACTGGAAATGTGGCTCCCCACATTCCAACACACTTTCTTTGGTCCATTATTCTTGGTACCAAAAGTAGAAGTTGAATCCTAACACTAAGGCCAACATGAACTTGTTGACCTTAAGTTATCTGTAATTTGGTGCGAAGCATACCGAAACAGCTCCAAAATGGGCCTTGTATTGGGGAACTACACAGTTGCCCTATCACAAGGCGTTAAAATCGTCGATTTGACGCTAAATGAATTCCTATGATAGGTACCTCTTTTAGAACCATTCCTCAAATAGTTCCCATGACACATCTTTGATGGTCATGTTCAATTGTGGCAGGAGCGTCTTCCACCATAGAAGAGAGCTCCCATTTAGTTGAAAGATCACCATGTAGACCTTCAATTTGGAGGTATAGTCGCGTAGTGAAAATAATATCGCCATATTTTCCAACCATGCCTCAATGGTTGTGCCATCTAGGGCACCAAATAACTTGGGAAATTTTTCCTTATCAAGATCAGAGAGAATACTAACAGTACTGGCTGGGTGCGTTGTGGACCCTCCGGGGTACAGGTGCTCTGGACTTATCTCAGTACAGATGGTGAATCAAGGCTTCTGAAAATACAATAAAGGACCTTGGTGTACCATCATCATCCCTTATAACATTTGAATCTAGCCCAAGGACTTATTCTTCCCCTTAAGGGTTAGACTTCGAGGGTGTGGGCACCTCTGGAGGCATCGCATCTCCTTCCACAGTACCATTCCATGAACCTCTGTCGTGTCCTCTCATTGAAATCACTGCATGGATAAGTTAATGTGTTAATTACCACTAGGTTAATACGCAAGGGTTTACTGTAGTGAAAATCCTGGTGATCCACAGTCGTAGGGTTGAACCCACTCTGATACCATATGTAACGTCCCCATCATTACGACCGAAATTTACGTGTAACGAGTAAAAAGAAATTGTAATATTTTTCTTTTAAGATGTAATAGGAAAAATAAAACATCAATAAACAAGGTGCTTGAGTAATCATTGGCAGTACTCAACATATAATATAAAATTTCCATTTTGCGTAGGCAGTCTGTAGTTTGCTAAAATCATGTTAAGAATTCATGGCACAATAAAATTTGTTAATTCCTTAATTGTCGTGACATTTATGATGCACACATGGGTTGTTAACCTATCAAATGACCACATAAGTGAAGGCATAGCATGAACAAATTCATGCACCCACTGCGTCAGGAAACCTAAACGCAAACCAAAAATTAATCATCGCCTAGAGTTGAGGCGCGAGAGTATCGTGAATTAATTTGTTGCGCAAGATCTAAGTTCTCACAATCAATCGCAACTTAACAAATTATCTCGCAAGTAATCTAAATCCTCTAAATCATTCCTTACATCTCGGTTTTACTGCACACGAGGTTTCTAGGGACTATCATCACTTATGTTAAAATTTTGTGTGCAAGAACCCTAACGTGGACTAGGCCAGAAAATCTAAACAACAATTCAACAAGTGTTACTTTAAGCTCAGGCACAAGGCGTCATTAATTTAACTCGATGTGTGCATTCCATATATTACTATCACTCTTGATAATGCAATTTTTGGGTGCATTTGCATATCCATTATTAGTCGCCCAACAACTTGAATTTCTAAGCTAGCATCATCGTACAAGGTAACCAAGGTTAGTGACCACCTAAAGTGATGCATTCCTTTAAAGAGCGTAACATACCATTCCATAGGTGACAAGGGGGAATTCCCCAACACAAGCGTTGAAGGTGCAAATTAAGGGGAATACAACCATAAGCCACATGGTACAATTTAAATTGGATTACAACTTAAAGTTCATCACCAATTTGGTTGGATTCCATCACAATATTCATGCCATCATTAATGCATATTAATAACACTAATAGTGATTACCCTTACTTATAAATAATAACAATGAAGATGACTGACATATTTTAATTGAAGTGAAATCCATCTCTTAAACATATTTATCAAGGAAAGTGACAATCGTCCCTTCTTAAAAGGTGAACACCATCATTATACGACAATTTTTAAAATTCAAAAAGTAATTCATTGTCTATCATTAAATTGGTTGTCTATAAAATATGATTGGGCTATCTAACATTTAAAAAAAATCTCTCATCAATGCTCAACACAATTCCTCGTAATTCGCTCACAAAGAAATTATTGTCAAGAAAATATTTAAGGGAAAATGTTGGGTTGACAACAATCTAACTGAAGATTTATAACTATGATTGTGTCTAAAGTTAATCACAGTTAGCAGCCAAATCGTTGGTGATTATCATGGATGTCTTTTAATTATTGTATTGTTGGCGTATGTGATGTCCATACAATTTTTAAACTCATTGTCCTTATAATATATAAATTGTTGTCATAGAATCGAATATACTGAATCGTTGTTTATCAAATAATTCTCGTTCTAACAATCAAGTCGTTGTCATTCCCATGTATATGAAAAACACTGACATAGTCTATCCTACACTTAAAACGAAAACGTTGTCTACCATTCACACAAACGATGACATTAATTATAATAAATCTCATCCAGGCATTGGAGTAAACATAGACATAGCATACATTCAGGTAAACATAGACATAGAAGGTATTAAAGTAAACACACTCATAACATAAAGATTTGTTGTCGAGTATAAGTAGATTCTCTAGGTTTTATAAAATTGTTGTGTAGAATTAAAGGCATTTGTAGATTCGTCGTGGTAAGTAACTGGCTATACATTTCCATTCAAAATTAAATGCCATTCAATATCATTCAATCGACTATAATCAATGAAAACAATTCGTGGACATAAGTATAATTTCGCGGAGCAGGCATGTGTAGATTCATTGACATAAATTGCATAGCTTGTAAAAGTAAAACGCTAGAATAACAAATGGTATTGCTGGCACAAGATGAAATTGCAGAGGAGAATTGCTAGAGCCTTGGTGAAAAAATCTGAGCAATGTGTACGAAAAGCGTAGGGTGGAAGATGTAAAAAGCGGGGTTGGATGTTGGGCAAAATGCCCAGAAACCAGTGTTGAAAGCTAGAATTTGTGCCAGGATATAATCATGGTGGAAGGTCTTGTGATAATCCCAGAAAAATTGTGTAGTTACATTTAAGGGTGCCAATGAAATGCAGACAATCACTATGTAGTTCGCTATCCAAAATCAGAGTAGGAGAATCATTGTGCATTATTATATAGCTGACTTTTACAAGAATAACAAGAACATTATATTAAAGACATCGCCATATAAGTGAAATCACATTACCATTATTTTAACAAGAAATAACAATAACACTGTCAGTCACTCAATATAAGTGAAATCGCAGATGCACAGTAAGAAAATTCGAAGCCATACGCTTTAAGAAATTTGCAGTCAATATGTGTGATTTCACAATAAATAATTAAAGTGCAGTCTGAAAGGAAAACCTTGTATGTATGTGGATATAAATAATCATTGAATACAGAACAGAAAATTCAACATAATCTTACAGTTAATTAAGGCTACTGTCATAAAACACATCTAATATATAAATTAAAATGTTGTCATTCACCCATCAATAACACTGATAACACTAATATAACACTGAGCTGGTAACTATCATTAAAATCACATAGAATAAATGCCATCCAAAAATGTAGAGGTGATATAAGAACGCAGAAGGTAGTAAGTTGTTTGCAGAGATAAATGATAACAATACGTAGAGGTATTCAATCGCAAGAAGGTGCAAGACAATCATTTAACCAGGACCAATCAACACAGAGATAAGAAATGGGTGGACTGTTGGGAAACATTATTCTTCGCTCATCATCCATGCACAAAAAAGCAGGGCATTAGAATCTATAGGTCTATGAACACTGAAGTTGTTGGACACACCTACCACACTTAGAGGGGGGGTGAATGAGTGTGGGGTTCTTTTTCCC
>SNQJ01S0129038.1:0-26050 GCA_010110895.2 Picea sitchensis | reverse complement strand
GACATCAATCAATCAAACCATTGGCATCAATGACAACATGATCCAACAGAAGTGACGACCATCGGTTTGGCTCTTGGTCTACTGCTCAGGCATGGATTGATGATATAGGGATAAGGACAGAATATAAAGAACAATCTCTTTACAATAATCAATAAAACAAAACAAAACAGGCATAGCAATCAGGGATCGGGTTGCAAAGGAAATAAATTCAAATGCAACGAGTATAAAGCTATGATGACTTTAAGTTCTCGATTAAAAAAGCTGAGTAAAACAAATTTATTTACACAATAAAAGTAGAGAAATGAAAGCACAAGAACAATATTAATCTACCATTCAAAATAAATGCATGCATACCATAGCCCAAGGTGACAACTCTGAGTCGTTGTTCTGCGTGCGCTTTGTCCATCTCCTGCTTGCCGATCGAAGTGACTTCACCGGTACCTCCCATCCAACGCTAGGGGTACTCACCTTCCCCCTAAGCCCCCCGAGACGCAAAGGGTCCATGCACACTAAACCAAAGAACAACTAGCACCGAAATTGCCTCGCAAGGTTGAGATACCACTCATTACCCGAGATGGGTATCCCAACTCCCACAAGATAAGTTAGTCAAGACAAAAAATTTGCAGCGTAACGTTACGCATAAAAAATCAGATCCATGCTACTCCTCCTCCATCCTTTTTATAGAGGTTTTAAGTAATTTATTTCCTAAATTCTCATTTAATTTCTTCTTCGCTATTTTAATTAGTGTAAAACCTCCCCTGTACACATGTCATCCATCCCCCTAGTTGCATCAGAAATTAATTTCATTAATTATTTAATTATTATTATTTCCCTCACCCACCAAAACGCATTCCTAAAAACACTCCTTGGTGTCCCAGTATTCCCTTACACATTTTAAATGACTTATGCATTTACTAATTCCTAGTTGAGTTCATAATTAGTGAGTTCTTAAAGGCAATATTCCTTACTAAGTTAGTCATTCATCCTTTTTCCATACATTTCCCTTTTTCTTTATGTTTCCCCTTTTCCCCTTAGTTTCCTATTTCTTTTAAGTTTCCCTCTTTTCCCTTTTTATCAAAAACTCAAATTAGCAAGTGTAGAAAAACCACCTCTTTCTCTTTTTAATTAATAAAATTTAATTAGCATATGTAGAAAAACAATCATTTCCTTCTTTTTTTAAAATTTAATCCTCCAAAGTAATTTGATTTTAATAAATTAATTAAATTTCTTACCCCCCTTCTCCTCACACATTTAATTATTATTATTATTATTATTTACCACTAGTATCACTTAGACCTAGATTTTAATTTCCTAAGCTCGACGATATTTTTATTAGGGAAATTGTTTTTAAATCTTACTTATCACATCATTAATTTTAAGGTCGACTAGGTTTATTCACTTACTCGTTGAAATCACGACATGCCCTTTAGGACACACTAGGTGCTCCAAGGGTGCCACTTCCCTTTTTCTATTTTCTTTGCGCGACATGCCCTTCGGGATGCAATACATGATCCAAGGGTGCCACTCACTTCTTTCCATTTTCCTTGCTCAACGTGACCTTCAATACGCAATGTGTGCTCCAAGGGTGCCACTCGCCTCTTGACTAACTTTGTAGACATCAAAAAACCCTGGAGTCAATACTCCGCCAGGTGATATTTTGGAAGACTAAGGGCCTCTAAGTAATAAAGCCCATGCCTTATTGCGCTCCCCTTACAATCATCGTGAGAGATTGTCGAATTCTTCCCTCACGGCATCATGGGTCTTCTTGAACTATGTAATCATTAACCTACAGTTTGAGCCACAACAAGAGTGCTAGTAGGTTGTTGCAGGTATTTTGTCCATACCTCTCCCTCAAAGTCTCTGGTTGTCAAGCGTGACCCCTCTACTCCACATGTGATTCTGGTCGACAATATATCGTCAACATGCATCATCGACGGATCATGTCAACAAAATAATCAATCATCATAAAATCTAATCAAATGTACACATGTCATATCTACAACAATCAAACCCCAATAGTCCACTCCCTGACTCAATCCAGAGTCCAAGGGGTTTCATTGATGCATCTGCATCCTCGAGGTACAAAGTCCTGCACACTCAAGAGAACCAAGTCAATAGCACATGTCTATGTCAATACAAAAAAATAACATGTCATCATATCCATAATGCCTCATAATCAAAATCATACGCCCAAAAGTATAATAATCCAGATCACTTGCAAGAAAGTTTCCTCAAAGAATAATTTTGCTCAGTGCATGCAAGAGAAGGTTGTTACATACACCCCCTCTTGTTCTAAACTTCATCCCAGAATTTCACAGTATAAAAGTGCTGAAATAATCTGTATCACAGTATCATAAGTCTATCTATAAAACAAAAATGGAAACTATTGGCACATATCATATGCGTCCTCCCAGGTCGTCGAGTGCGGACTATAGTTGTCCCACTAGACATTGACCTGATCTACTGTTCGATGATGTAGTTTTCGAATGCAATGATATAGGATGCAAATCGACTCATCTGTGAGCACACCCTCATCCGATACTAGCAAGGAACTCATGTTAATAACATGTGTAGGATCACTAATATAATGACTCAAACTAGATACGTGAAAAACATCGTGCATATGCCTCAAAGAATCAGGCAAGGCTATTCGATAGGCCACGGGCCCCTCCCTCTCGATAATATCGAAAGGTCCCATGAACCTAGGAGATATTTTATCTCCATTTCCAAACTTTATCGAACTCTTATGTGGTTTTACCCGCAAGAAGACTCGATCACCAACTTTGTAACTATGATCAACACAATGCGCATCGACATAACTCTTTTGTCGATCTTGCACTTATTTGATTCTTTGTCTTATTGTTGTCATTTGATCTTCCATTTCTTGGATCTCTTTTGGTCCCACTATGATCCTATCCTCACGTCGATCCCAACTCAAAGGCGTTCGACATGGTCTCCCATAAAGAAACTCAAAAATCACCCTCTTAATGGTACTTTGGTAACTGTTGTTATATGTGAATTTTACCAGTGGAAAGAATTCTTCCCAACTCTTATGTTGGTCCATCACGTACATGCACAACATATCTTCCAAGACTTGGTTTATTTGTTTGGTCTCTATGTCTATCTCTGGGTGATAGGCAGTACTAAGTTAAGTTGGGTTCCCAAGGCATCTTGGAAACTAGTCTAGAATCATCCAGTAAACACCGATTCTCGATCAGATATAATCCTCTTAGGCACGCCATGCATCCTCACAATATCACTGATGAAAAATCTAGCTATGTCAGGTCCCTGATACATCGTATGCAAAGGAATAAAATGATCACTCTTGGTCAGAGTGTTGACTACCACAAAAATCGAGTCATGTCTCCTTTCTCTCAGTGGAAATCCAACAATGAAATCCATCAAAATGACCTCCCATTTTGATTCTGGAATAGCATGAGGTTGTATTAATCTTGCTGGATGTCTATGTTCAGCCTTCACCTACTAACATTATAGACATATGGCCACATAGTTTACTATGCCTGCCTTCATTCTCTTCCATAAGAATAAAGGTTTAAGGTTTGCCCTCATCTCTGTGACCCCTCGGTGAGCCATGTATACTACTCTGTGAGCCTCGTTTAGGATCAAACTCCTCAACTCATCGTTCGGTGGTACGCAAATTCAATTTTTAAATCTCAATAGTCCATGGTCGTCCAACGTAATCCTTCAAATCTTGGTACCATCATTGTGTTTTTTTCGATAAAATCCTTGACCTCTTTGTACCAGTCATTGTCACACTGTAAAGTTAGAATCTTTTCATGTAGATTCATCTGAAGAGGCAACACTGAAAATATGCATGCTATCCAACTCAACACATCAACCACTCTGTTCATTGTTTCCTCTATGTAATTAATTTTGAGGTCATACATGCTAAGCAATTCCGACCAACGTTGTTGTCACACGTTCAAGTCATTTTGTGTAAAGATGTGTTGTACTCCACAGTGTTCTGTTTAGTTCAAAATTCCATCTAATAAGGTAGTTCTTCCAAAATCTCGAGGCATAAACAATGGATAACAAACTCCAAATCATACGTCGCATAGTTCTCCTCATGCCTTCTCAACCTTCTCGAGATGTAAGTGATCACTCGATCATCTTGCATCAAGACTCCACCTAATCCTTCCTTGGATGTGTTAGTGCATACCAAGAAGTCAATGTCCATGTCAAGGACCCCTAGTATCAGTGTTGTCGTCAAAAACTCCTTGAGCCTCCAAAATGCCTCTGCGCATTTCTTAGTCCAAAAAAGCTTCATGTTCCTCTTTTGCAATTATGTGATCGAATTTCCTATCCTCGAAAATCCATCGACGAACCAACGATGGTATCCTGCTAAATCCATGAAGCTACGCACTTCAAGGACATTCTTTGGTGCAAGCCAATCCATAATATCCTTGACCCTTGTTGGATCCACGATGATACCTTTGTCAGAGATGACATGCCCTAAGTAGTGAATCTTCGATTGGTAAAACAAGCATTTAGACAATTTCCCATACAATTTGTCCTCTCGCAGACACTCTAGTACCAAGCGCAAGTGCTTGTCATGCTCCTACATTATCCGAGAGTAAATCAAAATATCATCAATGAATACTTGGATAAACTTGTCCAAGTATTCATGGAACACCCCATTCATCAAACTCATAAATACCCCAGGGGCGTTTGCCGGTCCAAAAGGTAAAATAGTAAACTCGCAATGTCCAAACCTCATCTTAAAGGCGGTCTTAGGGATATCATCCTCCTTGATCAGTAACTGATGATACCCTAATCTCAAGACGATATTTGAAAACACCATCGGACCCTTCATATGATCAAACATATCATCAATCCTCGACAACGAATATTGATTATTGATCATTGCCTTCTTCAATTGACGGTAGTCAATGCAGAGTCTCCATGACCCATCCTTATTTGGTATGAAAATAATAGGCGCACACCACAGTGACACACTAGTACGTATCAGTCCCAGGTTGAGAAACTCCTTCAGTTGCATTCTCAACTCTTGTAACTCTGGGTTCGACATCTAAAAAGGTGTTCTTGTTATCGGTTTAGTCCCCAGTTTTAGTTCTATGGTAAAATCCAATTCCCTCTCTGGTGGCATCCCAGGTAACTCCTTCGAGAAGATGTCCGCAAAATCTCTCAGGTTAAAGCTATAGCCTGTAACCTTCAGTAGCACCTGGATCTATCAAATGCTAAGGGTCTGGTCAGCGATGATACATGATGTCTTGAGCACAGTCGATTTGTGCTCTGCTTGGCAGTTATTCACTGCTGCATGAATCCAAAGGGCCTTACCCAAATCTCCCATGGTTGTGGCTCCCCACATTCCAACACACTTTCTTTGGTCCATTATTCCTGGTACCCAAAATAGAAGTTGAATCCTAACACTAAGGCCAACACGAGCTTTTTGACCTTAAGTTCTCTATAATTTGGTGCAAAGCATACCGAAACAGCTCCAAAAAGAGCCTCATATTGGGGCACCATATGACTGCCCTTTCACAAGGCGTTGAACTTGTCGATTTGATGCTCAATGAATTCCTCTCATAGGTACCTCTCTTGGAACCGTTCCTCTAACAGTTCCCATGACACATCTTCGATGACCATGTTCAATTTTCGCAGGAGCGTCTTCCACCATAGAAGAGCACTCCCTTTCATTTGAAAGACCACCATGTAGACCTTAATGTTGGAGGTATAGTCACAGAGTGAAAAGAATATCGCCATATTATCCAACCATGTCTCGGTGGCTGTGTCGTCCGGGGCACCAAAGAACTTGAGAAATTTGGCCTTCTCAAGTTCATAGTGAATACTAATGGTAATGGTTGGGCACATTATGGACCCTCAGGGGTACATGCGCTCTGGCCTTATCTCAGTACATATGGTGAATCAAGGCCTTTGAAAATCTTTAAAAGGACCTTGTCAGACCATCATCATCCTTTACAACATTTGAATCCATCCCAAGGACTTGTTCTTCCCCTTTGGGGTTAGACTCCAAAGGTGAGGGCACCTCTGGAGGCATCACACCTCCTTCCATGACACCACGCCATGAACCTCTGTGGTATCCTCTCATTGAGATCATTTCATGGATACGTTAAGGTTTAATTAGCACTAGGTTAATACTCAAGGGTTTACTACAGTGGAAAGCCTAGCGATCCACAGTTGCAGGGTTGAACCCACTCTGATACCATATGTAACGTCCCCATCGTTACGACTATACATTACGTACAACAGGTAAAAAAGAATTGGTAAGATTTTTTTTTTAAGATGCAATAGGAAAATAAAACATCAATAAACAATGTGCTTGAGGAATCATTGGCAATACTCAACATATAATATAACATTTCCATTTTGTGCAGGTAGTCTATAGTCTACTACAATCATGTTAAGAATTCATGGTGCAATAAAAGTTGTTAATTCATCAACCGTTACTACATTGATGATGCACACATGGGTTGTTAACCTTTCAAATGACCATATAAGTGAAGGTGTAGGGTTAATGACTTCATGCACCCACTACGTGAGGAAACCTAAACACAAACCAAAAATTAATCATCGCCTAGAGTTGAGGCGCGAGAGTATCATCAATTAATTCGTTGTGCAAGATATAAGGTCTGACAATCAATCACAACTTAACTTATCCCATAAGTAGTCTAAAGCCTCTAAATGATTCCTTACATATCGGTTTCACTGCGTGCGAGGAATATAGGGACTATCATCACTTACGTTAAAATTATGTGTGCAAGAACCCTAACTTCTAATCTATCTCATCATCAACATGGACTGCAGTAAAGAATCTAAAAAACAATTCAACAAGCATTAATTTAAGCTTGGGCGCAAGGCGTCATTCATTTAACTCGATGTGCGCATTCCATCTATTACTATCACTCTTGATACTACAATTTTTGGGTGCATTTGCATATCCATTATTAGTGGCGCAACAACTTTAATTACTAAGCTAGCATCATCGTACAAGGTAACCAAGGTTAGTGACCACCTAAAGTGATGCATTCCTTTAAAGAGGGTAACATACCATTCGACGGGTGACAAGGGGGAATGCCCCAACATAAGCATTGAAGGTGCAAATT
Source organism: Picea sitchensis (assembly GCA_010110895.2). NCBI lineage: Eukaryota > Viridiplantae > Streptophyta > Pinopsida > Pinales > Pinaceae > Picea > Picea sitchensis. The sequence goes on along the minus strand of SNQJ01S0129038.1, from coordinate 18,944 downwards.
AAGGGGAATACAACCATAAGCCACATGGTACAATTTAAATTGGCTTACAACTTAAAGTTCATCACCAATTTGGTTGGATTCCAGCACAATATGCATGCCATCATTTATGCATATAAATAACACTAAAGGTAAATACCCTTACTTATAAATAATAACAATGAAGGTGACAACCCTATTTTAATTAAAGTTAAAGCCATCTCTTAAACATAATTAACAAGGAAAGTGACAATCACCCCTTCTTAAAAGGTGAACACAAACATTATACCGCAATTTTTAAAAGTAAAAAAGTAATTCATTGTCCATCATTAAATTGGTTGTACATAAAATATGATTGCGTTGTCTAACATTTAAAAATAAAAATCGCTCATCAATGCTCAACACAATTCCTGGTAATTCGCTCACAAAGAAATCGTTGTCAATAAAAATATTTAAGGGAAAATGTTGGGTTGACAACAATCTAGTTGAAGATTCATAACTATTATTGTGTCTAAAGTTAATCACATTCAACAGCCAAATCGTTGGTGATTATCATGGTTGTCTTTTAATTATTGTATTGTTGTCGTATGTGATGTCTATACAATGTTTAAACTTGATGTATTTATAATATATAAATTGTTTTCATAGAATCCAATAAACTGAATCATTGTTTATCAAATAATTATCAGTCTAACAATCAAGTCGTTTTCATTCCCATGTATATGAAAAATCTTGACATATTCTATCCTACAATTAAAATGAAAACATTGTCTACCATTCACAAAAATGCTGACATTACTTATAATAATTCACTTGCAGGCATTGGAGTGAACACAGACATAGAAGACATTCAGGTAAACACAGACATACCAGGTATTAAAGTAAACACAGTCATAGCATAACTATTTGTTGTCAGGAATAAGTATATTCTGTGGGTTTTATAAAATCATTGTGTAGAATTGCAGCCATATGTAGATTCGTCGTGGTAAGTGACTAGATATACATTTCCATTCAAAATTAAATGTTATTCAATATCATTCAATCAACGCTAATCAATGAAAACAATTCATGGACATATGTATAATTTCGTGGAGCAGAAATGTGTAGATTTGCTGACATAAATCACATAGATTGTAAAAGTAAAACGTTGAAAAGTGGTATTGTTGGAATAATATGAAATCACAGAGAAACTTTTCCAGAGCCTTGGTGAAAAAATCCGAGCATTGTGTATGAAAAGCATAGGGTGGAATCTGTAAATATCAGGGTTAGATGTTGGGCAAAATGCCCAGAAACCAGTGTTGAATGTTGGAATTTGTGGCAGGAGAAAATTGTGGTGGAAGGTATTGTGATAAGCCCAGAAAAATCATGTAGTTACATTTAAGGGGGTCAACAAAACGTAGATAATCACTGTGTAGTTCGCTATCCAAACTCAAAGTAGGAGAATCGTTGTGCATTATTATATAGTTGAATTTTACAAGAATAACAATAACATTATATTAAAGAAATTGCCATATAAGTGAAATCGCATTACCACTATTTTAACAAGAAATAACATTAACACGATCAGTCACTCAATATAAGTGAAATCGTAGATGCACAGTAAGCAAATTCTAATCCATACACTTAAAGAAGTTCGCATTCAATATGTGTGATTTCGCAATCGACAATTAAAGTGTGGTCTGAAAGGAAAACATTGTCTGTATGTAGATACAAATAATCGCTGACCACTCAATGGAAACTTCAACACATATTTACAGTTAATTAAGGATACTGTCATAAAACACAACCAACATATAAATTAAAATGTTTTCATTCATCCATCAATAATGCTGAGATTTTTCCAGTCAAGACCTGGGAACTGTCATTAAAATCACACAGAATAAATGCCATCCAAAAATGCAGAGGGTAGTAAGTTGTTTGCAGAGATAAATGATAAACAATACGCAGAGGTATTCAATCGCAAGAAGGTGCAAGACAATCATTCAACCAGGAACAATCAATGCGAAGATAAGAAAGGGGTAGACCATTGGGCAACATTATCCTTTGCTCGTCATCCATGCACAAAAAAGTAGGGCATTAGAATCTATAGGTCTATGAACACTGAAGTGAATATCGTTGATTCGTCTCTTGGCTGACTGATCAGGCATGGAATAATTATATAGTGATAAGGACGAAGGATAAAGAACAATATTTTCATAATAATAAATAAAACATAACATAACAGTCATAGCAATCAGGGATTGGGTTGCCAAGGAAATCGTTTCAAATGCAACGAGCGTAAAGATATGATGACTTTAAGTTATCGATTAAAAACGCTGAGTAAAAGACATTTATTTACACAATAAAAGTACATAAACGAAAGCGCAAGAACAATATTAATCTACCATTCAAAATAAATGCATGTTTACCTTATCCCAAGGTGACAACTCCGAGTACCTCCAGTACCTCCCAACCAACGCTAGGGGTACTCTTCTTGCCCCTGAGCCCCCCGAGCTGCAAAGGGGCCACACACACTAAATCAAAGAACATCTAGCACCCAACTCGCCTCACAAGGTCGAGCTACCACTTATTACCCGAGATGGGTATCCCAACTCTCACAAGGTAAGTCAGTCAAGACAAAAAATCTGCAGCGTAACATTACACATAAAAAATCAGATCGATACTCCTCCTCCTCCTCCATCCTTTTTAGAGAGGTTTTAAGTGATTTATTTCCTAAATTATCATTTAATTTCTTTTTCGTTATTTTAATCAACATAAAACCTCTCCCGTACGCATGCCATCCACCCCCCTAGTTACAACATAAATTAATTTCATTAATTATTTAATTATTCCTATTTCCCTCACCCACAAAAAATGATTCCTAAAAATGCTCCTTGGTGTCCCAATATTCCCTTACACATTTTAAATGACTTATGCCTTTACTAATTCCTATTTGAGTTCATAATTAGTAAGTTCTCAAAGCCAAGATTCCTTACTAAGTTAGTCATTCATCCTTTTTCCTTACGTTTTTCTTTATGTTTCCCCTTTTTCCCTTAGTTTCCTATTTCTTTTAAGTTTCCCACTTTTCCCTTTTTATATAAAACTCAAATTAGCAAGTGTACAAAAACCACATGTTTCTCTTTTTAATTTATAAAATTTAATTAGCATATGTAGAAAAGAAATCATTTCCTTTTTTTTAAAATTTAATCTCCCAAAGTGATTTGATTTTAATATATTAATTGAATTTCTTACCCCCTTCTCGTCACATGTATAATTATTATTATTATTATTATTATTATTTACCACCAATATCACTTAGACCTAGATTTTAATTTCCTAAGTTGGGCGACTTTTTTATTAGGGAAATTGTTTTTAAATCTTACTTATCACGTCATTCATTTTAAGGCCGACTAGGTTTATTCACTTACTTGTTGAAATCGCAACGTGCCCTTCAGGATGCACTAGGTGCTCCAAGGGTGCCACTCACCTTTTTCTGTTTTCCTTGCGCGACGTGCCCTTTAGGACGCACTATGTGCTCCAAGGGTGCCACTCACCTCTTTCCATTTTCCTTACACGATGTTCCCTTCAGGACGCACTACGCGCTCCAAGGGTGCCACTTGCCTCTTGATTGACTAGGTACACATCGAAACCCCCTGGAGTCAATAATTTTCTAGGTGATGTTATGGAAGACTAAGGGCCTCTAAGGAATAAGGCCCATGCCTTATTGTCCGCCCCTTAGAATCATCGTGAGAGACTGTCGCAGTCTTCCCTCATGACAGTGTGGGTCTTCTTGAACTAGATAATTGTTAACTGACAGTTCAAGGCATGACGAGAGTTCTAGTAGGTTGTGGCAGGGATGTTGTCCACACCTCTCCCTCAAAGTCTTTGGTTTTCATGCGTGACCCCTCTACTCCACGTGTGAGTTTGGTCAGCAAGCTATCATCAAACTGCATCATCAATGGATCATGTCAGCAAAATAATCAATCATCATAACATCTAATCAAATGTACACATGTCATATCTACAACAACCAAACCCCAATAGTCCACTCACTAACTCAATCCAGAGTCCAACGGGTTTCATCGATGCCTCTGCATCCTCGAGGTCCAAAGTCCCACACACTTAGGAGAACCGAGTCAATAGAACATGTCTATGTCAATATAAAAAAATAACATGTCATCATATCCATAATGCCTCATAACCAAAATCAAATGCCCAAAAGTATAATAATCTGTATCACGTGCACGCAAGTGTCTTGAAATAATAAGTTCGCTCAGTGCGCCCAAGAGCGGGATATTACAAAAATGGAGAGGAGGATCAAAGTATCAAGCAAAGACAATATCTTGCCACTATGTCCAAGTCAATCTAGGTGTGCTTGATTTCTCTTCTTTTCCCTCCACTCAAGTAATTTTTTACTTTTATTCAAGTAATTTAATATATTATAAAATAATCTAAATTATAGAAATATCTAATCTTCTAGAGAAATGTCATCTAGAAAATTCAGAGAGAGTTGCCTCTTACATTGCCTAACATTTCCCTTTTTAAAATAATTGTAGAGTATTTACAAGAAAAAAATAAATGGAGGGGGACATTTTTCATCTATTCTGCCCTTAATATCGACCTTAATATTGTTCTTGATGGTATAAGATTTTTTTCTTCTATCATACATTTTCTATAATTTTCTATTTTAATTAAAAAAAACAGACCTACTTTATATTCCATGCCTTATTAAACTATGGTAGATATTATTAAGATGGAACCCCGAGAAAATGAAAACTGCACACAAGTTGACCAAAGCGAGGAAAACCCCAACCCAACACAAGCACCAAACATAAACCCCCAAATTGATGAGGGGTTTTCCACATTGAGATCACTCGTGAATGAATTAAGGGGCACAAAGGAACCTATACGGTTGTCCTTGGCCACTTCATTGGATTCTATTGTATCCTCCATTGCAAGTGCCCAATAGAAATTAACTACTATTTATGAATATAGTGTTAGGATGTTCTAGATTTATAGGAATGGAATCGATAGAAACCAAGTTAGAAACTTGGGTATTTCAAAACAAGATTTGATGTCTCTTTTTATTGATCCTATAACTAGACAACAACCACCTATCAACAAGAAACACATTTGTATGGAATGGTGCATCAACCCATAATTTCTTGAAAACTAGATGGATAGGTGGTTCATGGTCTTTGATAAATCTCACTGTAATAAAAGGGAGGTATCTTTATATTTTTTGAGAAAATTATGGGCATAATTTATTTTGGGTCACCATGTGAACTACTTCGACATTGGTGATTTCCAGGGGGTGGGTCAAGGGTCGACACAGGATCGAGAGCGTTCCAGGTGTTATCCCATGTTAGGGCATCATCCCATTAGGAGAAGGGATAAACCCCCTACCCATTATCCTCTCGATGTAGAGGGATTGCAATAGGAATAGGTAGTGTTATCAGCCTTGACTCAAAGTCTAGTGCAACATGCTAGTTTTATTTCAATATCTCGAAAGAAGGTGCATGTTGGTGACATTGAAAGATGGGTTATAACTTCAACCTGTAGAGAAGAGTGTAGTGAGGAGAGGGAACATGGACAAAGAATTCGTTCATCTGAGCCTCAAAAATGATCTAGTTGCGGGAAAACATTCTATAGTCCTATGGAGGCTAGTCGACAACAAAGCTTCATGGATGAGGTTAGTATCTTAACCATATCTATTTTCTTCATTGTTATACATTTATATAGTATTCTATGTATTTATTTCAATATCTTATTGTATGATCTTTTCTAGTTGCTACACCTCTATAGAACACCCTCTACGCTAATATATGCATTAGTGTATGTCTCCACCATTGATGCAAGAGTAGAGGCAACTTTCTCATTTGGTGTACCACATACACAGGTGTGTGTCATATTTGATAAATCCACCATAGTGATTTATTTATTTTCTTACATCCTCAAATTTATAACGTTATTATGTTTCTACATTTTGCGGGACCAAGTAGTGTCCAACAATGTCCACCTGGGATGGACAAGTCACCTATGCCATAGGTATCATGTCTTGAGTCAAAGGTCATTTAAATATAAAATTCATTGTATTTATGTTTTTGAATTTTAATACTTGGAACTAATAACAATATTATTAATATGTATGCAGTTTGCTAATATTTTTGCTCATTATAGTACTTGTCCAATCCTTGGGCACCCTTCCACGGATTTTGGGTTACCTATTTCCAGGCTAAGGGTTCATCCATCACTTGTATAAACTATAGGAATTCATCACCGCCCACTGCCACCACCTTTCATATTTTGTGCATCCTTAGTGGTTGTTCCCATAGGTCACCCACCTGCACTGCCTCTTCCATCACATCCATCCATAATGTATGCACACGTATGCCACCCATCCCCACCACCATTTCCATTAATGTCATCCACCGAGGCTACCACAATAGATGTTGCCTCAGATAAGGTTGTACAGTTCAGTGCTCCACCTGTTAGCGACTATCCATCGATGCCCGCAACATTCATGGTGAGATAATGTGTTGATTATCAATTTTTAGGTATCATGAATGGAATTTATTTTATGCATATTTGTTTAAATTTCATGATTTTATACTTGTAATTGATATAGGGTGGCATCACTCAGAGACTAGGGCCACAGAGTAGGGTAACACCCTCAATATTATCAGTACCATCAACATTGATTTGTCTTATGTTGAATTAGAAAGTATTGTTTTGTAAGTATTTTAATTCATTGTGGAAAAACAATTATAATAATGTTTTTCGTTGTGCAGTCTTTGGAGCACCAAACCACGCCCAGGTGCAAAACCAATCAAGGTTGTTCTTTTAGAAAGAGAAGAAATATCGAGTGATGAGATTATCCTGAGGGTGGTGAGGGTGGAAATGGTCAATGAGTGACCAATGACTTCCATTTTATATCTATTCCACCATATGGAAGTTTTTTAATGTTAGGGCACTTGCTGTCATTTTGCATATTGGGCATGATGTGTCATTTTGTAAAAAAATTATTTGTATTGGGCCACGATAATGTGTTTGTTTTTGTAAAAAATTACATTTTATAAAATGTTGAGTATATATATATGCTAATATATATATATATATATATATATATATATATATATATATATATGTATACTATATATATATATATATATATATATATCAGTAGCATGTTTTTATAATCTCATTGTTTCTTCATTTTATGTTGATGAATGTATGAATTTCAAAGTCTTTGATTTATGAATCTCATTGTTTCTTCATTTTATGTTGATGAATGTATGAATTTCAAAGTGTTTTGATTTCCATTCTTTTCTGTTATATATGAAATTGCAAGAAATAAATCTAATCTAAATGGTTTTAAATAAATCTATTATTAAAAGGAAAATCTCATAAAATGTAAATAGAAACAACTATGTATCTCTATTCTTCTATGAACTAATTCCACATAAAAATACCGCTACAAGGATATTCCTAGGAAACATAGATTTACATTGTTTTATAAAGGGAGAAAACTACATGAACATTAACAGAATAATCCAGGATTTGAAATCAATGCAAAATTTGGTATTATGGATGGCTTTGGGATAATGAAGACATGGTGAGAAGACGAAATTTCAAACTCAAAATATCATATAACCTTCAATTTAAGATCTCTTAGTATGATAAGTTGAGTATTTGTTTTCAATTGTTGGAAGGAGAAGCTCATACATCAAAAGATAAATGGATCACTTAACAATCAATATTGTAGATTTTGATCAGTTTGTAGATTCAATAAATTACATTTAACTAATATAAACTACAATTAACTTTACAATATTCAATAAATCCACTTATTGTAGGAGATGTTTGTTGAAGACTATAAAAAATTATTGTAGGTTCTAGCAACCATTTCACAAAATTTGGATAGATTTGTTTTAGGTTCTAGCAATGTTGGCCCTCGACCAAGTTTTGGGGAAACTTTGGTCAGTTTTGGAGGTTTTGGCCCACTTTTCGACTTAGACACATTGGTCAAAGTAGGAGTGCCCATGCGGAGTTGAGATCATGGATTTCACCTATTTTGAGGGTTATGTGGACCTAGTAAGGGGTCCTCTAGGTTTTGTAACGGGTTTATGGGATGTCGGCCCATGGGTTTTCCCCATGTTTAGCCGTTATTGTAAGATTGTGTAAAGTATAAATAAAGAGTAATGTACTGTAGAAGTAGTAGTTATGTGTGCAAAGAAATGTATGTGGTCGAGACTTTGTTCTCGACTGTGATTTTGTAGAAGGTGCTAAGTGTCGTGATAAGATATTTTGGCTCTATGCATTCGACCTATTTCTGGAAGGTAAATAAGGAGGATCTAGTGCTACTGCGCAGATATCTTGTCTTGTGTGAAGTTCAACTCTGTGGCTTAGTGCATAGGAGTGACTAGATGTAAGATTTTAGTGAATAATAAAGAGGCAAAGCAGTTTGTGGGCATAGCCCCACCCTGGGGTGAACCATGTATATCTAGTGTCTCATGGGTTGCCTTTCGCAGTGTCATTTTTGTTATGCATTTTCATAGATCTTTAATTATTATGTGTAATGAATATATATTTTGTTTCTTAAGTACTTTACTTAGGTTAAAGGGGAAATTAATGCTAGATTTAACTCACAGTGCTCAGTGCTAAGTGTTCATGGTGCATAATCAGTTGTTGTTACTGCACTTATCTATTTTTTATTATGCTTTGTAGTGTTAATGAGGTTAATAAACTAATGCATGTTCACTTCCTAAGCGTTAAAAGAATCTTTCATGAAGTGATCTTATCACAGAATCGTGTCCTAGCTTGGTTACCCTGTGTCCTATAACCCCCCTTGCTTCTACCTGAGGTGAGACTTCTCCTACTTCACAGGTTTTGCCGAAAGGGATGACAATTGGGGTTTTGTTGGTGCATTGTAAAGCATTGAACATTGGGTCTGCCCCTACGCCAAAAAATGGTTTCATTGTCGGGACTCAAACTGTGATTTTCGGGACCTGAAACTGTGATTGTTGGGAATTGGAGTAAAGAAAAAGAAAATCTATGTGCATAGGTCTGTTTCTAAAGTGCACACTACTCTAATTGACTTGTGAAGCTTTGTGCCAATAAAGTAAGTTGTTCTGAAGAAAAGAGGTAAGATTTTAAAAGAGGCAAGCTTTGTTATGTCCTAGTCTGAAGGATAGGGCGTAGTTGAAAGAAAGAGTTGATTTGAGTAAATTTAATGGAAATGAATAAAGATATGTTATTCCTATGCATAGAAAGATTTTTTGGACTAATAAGTCGATGTAGGAACCTAGAAATATTTTTTGCAGATTGTAGGTCCAACATTATGATCCTAGGGGAAGTGCATAATACAAAAAAGATTGGGGAACATTTAAGAGAAAAAGAGGATTGAATTTGTGTTTTAATTTCAGAAGGTTGGGACATCTTGCTAAGGAATGCCTTGAGGTAGGCCCTATTTGTCATTTTTGTAAGTTTGTTGGTCATAAAGTTGAGGATTGTGCAAGGATTATTGTTAAAGTTGAAAGGAGGGACATAAGACAATAAAATTATGAAAAGAGTCAAGAGACTAAGGGTATGTTATAAATTCATAAAGAGAAAATGTCAGAGGAAGTTTATACTATGTTATTACAGTTGGAAGAAATGATGGATGTTCATATGTCAGTTTACCAGAAAGCCTGAAAGCAAAACAATGCATAAGTGCAGGAAGAAAAGACTTCGACATAGTCTGTATAGTCTTGGATGAAGAAACATAAGTGAATATTATGATAGAAGAAAATTGGGATGTTTTGGGAAAGCCTACTATGGTACCTTCTTTAGAAAGGATAGGATTGTTTAAGGGAAATATGATAAATTTATGTGGAAGAGTAACTATTGTACCTATTATTGTTCATGGAACATCAACTGAAGAAGAATTTGAAGCCATTAGGTTTGTTGAGGACAATGCCCCTTTCCCACTTTTGTTAGGTAAGAATTGGATTGAGAAGGATCAGATCATAAGGAAGGTAAAGGAAGAAGCTATAGAAAATAAAAAGAAAGAATTAAGGGATTTCATAGCTAGGAAATTAAACCAACTAAGAGAAGAACAATAGGAGAAGTCGAAGAAACAGAGAAAAGTAACAATGCAAAAGGGACATAAAGAAAAAGAATTATCTATCAAGGTTGAAATAATGCAACAAGGATTGAAGGACCTATCTATCAAAGAGAGAATTGTTCCCACTCAGGAAGTGTTAAGAAAAGGGATATTAACTTCAAAACCTTTGAGGGTACCTCAACAATGCGAAGCCACTACGCTAGGGGAAGATAAGAATAAAAATGGAAAGAGGATTCTATAAACAGTTAAAGAGACTTAGATAAAATGAAATAAGGTAAGGAAGCTCAATAAAAAGAAGGCTAAGTTGGAAAAGCTACAAGAAGTTAAGAGAAACAAATGGAAGACTTCGCAGACTAGAACCTCATAGCAGGCAGGTTCACCGTATTTGAACCTCGCTAGAATAGCAGGTCCACACAGATTTGGAATTCTCCCTGGTGAAGTTATATAACTGTTGGAGGTTCCCTAACCATTAAAATTTCTCTCCATAATGGTTAGGAAACACATTTATGGGTTTATAGATTGCTTTTGGACGTTGAGACCACATCATAATGACTACATTTACATTAATGGAAGCATTTAACATGCCTCGCCGAGGATTTTGAGTTAAATAAGCTAGAGGCTTAGTTACAGGACGTGAAACAACAAGCATTTTAATTGCAGGCAGAGATGAAGTTTCTCACAAAAGTGGAAAGGATGAAGAGATCCCAGGAGCAGTGCACAATATAGCAACATATCAATACCCTCGAGGGAAAGGTGATGGAAGTCACATAGAAATTACAAGTTGTGCAGGAAGAAGCTTGAAATGTGTTAGAGGAGATCGATAGCCAAGTTTCATAGTTAGATCAAGTAGTTACAACAGTAACACAACACCTGGAAGGGCCTATTATAGAGAAAACACTCTAGGAGCTCACTGAGAAGGAGGCTCAGGCGAGGCAGCAAGTTGAGGCAACTCGATTTAAGATAGAGGATTTTGAGGCAGTATTTTATGGAAATTAGAGACTTGGGATGAGTCACAGGTGAGTGTTGGGGGCTTGTTGGCCCTCAACCAAGTTTTGGGGAATCTTTGGTTGGTTTTGGAGGTTTTTGCCCACTTTTGGACTTCGACACATTGGTCGAAGTAGGAGCACCTAGACGAAGCTGAGATCATGGATCTCACCTATTTTGAGGGTTATGTGGACCCAATTAGGGGTCCTCTGGGTTTTCTAAAGGGTTTATGGGATGTCGTCCCATGGGTTTTGCCCATGTTTGGGCCTTATTGTAAGATTTTGTAAAGAATAAATAAAGAGTAATGTAGTGTAGAAGTAGTAGTTCTGTGTGAAAAGGAATGTATGTGGTCAAGGATTTTTTCTCGACTGTGATTTGGTAGAAGGTGCTAAGTGTCATGATAAGCGATTTTTGTCTCTGTGCATTTGACCTATTTTTTGAAGGTAAAGAAGGAGGATCTAGTGCTAGTGCACAGATCTCTTGTCTTGTGCAAAATTCGACTATGTGGATTAGTGCACAGGAGTGACTGGATGTAATAGTTTAGAGAATAATAAAGAGGCAAAGGAGTTTGTGGATGTATCCCCACCCTGGGGTGAACCATGTATATCTGGTGTCTCATGGTTTTCTTTGTGCAGTGTCATTTTTGTTATGCATTTCCTTAGTGCTTTGATTATGATGTGTAATGAATATATATATATATATATATATATATATATATAAATATTTTATTAAGTACTTTACTTAGGTTAAAGGGTAAATGAATGTTATATTTAACTCACAGTGCTCAATGCTAAGTGATTAGGGTGCATAATCACTTGTTGTTATTGCACTTATCTGTCTTTGATTATGCTCTGTAGTGTTAATGAGGTTAATAAAATAATGCATGTTCACTTCCTAAGCGTTAATAGAATCTTCTGTGAAGTGATCTTATCGTAGAATCATGTCCTAGCCTAGTTACAAACACCTCCGTACTGTAACCCCCTCTGCTTCTACCTCGGGTGAGAGTTCACCTTCTTCGCAGGTGTTGCCAAAAGGGTCGATAGTCATGGTTTATTTTGTTTGATGCTAAGCGTTTAAACCTGGGTCTTCCCCTGTGCCAACAAGCAACTATTTCATAGTAAAAATATATATTGTATACGCATTTCCCTTGACACTAGTCAATTTGGTCTACCTCCTCTGAAAAATGCTACATTGATGAAACTGAACGATCATTCCAAGTATGGATTATGGAACATGAATAAGATCAAAAATGAACATATTCACACCTTTGCCTTATCAAAACACTCTCTCAAAGATAAGAATCATGTATGACTTGAAGACACAATAATCCTAGCTAAATAGGACCACTACTACAAAACATGCTTCAGAGAGTCCCTTGAAATAACCAAGCATACAAACAATATGAACAGATATGGCGGCCTAGAGGTAAGCAACAATTATCTTCCCTTGATAAACCAACTAAGGAGGCTTATACGATGAGGATTGTACAATCAGGTATGATGTCTCCCTCTCTATATTTCTCTTTGTATTGGTTCTTAGACTTAAGAGTCCATTTAGCTTCTTTCCATATCTTATCATTAGTAATTATTCCACCCACATTCTACTAATTTTTGTAAATAACCTAGTTCAACAACTCCTAAGGTACTCTAGTTAATACACTAATCCTTTAATGTTTTAATAATTTTTTAATACTTGGGACTTTCTTTTCTTTTAAACCCTAGTCTAGTTAATACTTTAGGATATTATTTTATTACATCTTAAACCATAAACTAAGTTGAATATTCTAGATGGATCCTTCTTTTTGTCTACCTAGGGTGGATATTGCACCACCAAAACTAAATTGCAATGGTGGAAGGTTTTTTCTAAACCCTAAAGAAACAATGGCTCCAAGAGTGATCCAAAATGAAATATCAAATCATAATGACAAAGTGAGGCACTACCCCTCCTTTTATCCTTCCGGTGTCCATGCCATCTTCTATTCACAACTTTTTTATTAATGATCCTACTCTAGTTTCTTCTTCACATGGTGAAAGTGAGGATGAAAATACACATCCACCTACTCACCTTCCTTGGGTTGAGCCCAATTACCATGAACCTACAACACCACCATATTCCTATATGGGTCCATACAACATGAGAACTAGTTGGTGATATTTTTGATGATCCTACAGATCAATGTCATACATGCTCATAGTTATAGTGAATCCCCTCTCTTTTTTCTTGAGTTTTAGACACTCATGATCCAGAAACATTTGGATAATATTAATACCATATATATTGTAACATGGAAATGAATAAGGAATATCATTCCTTAATGGTGAGTAATACATGGGATCTTGTACCTTTTTCAAAAGGAAGAAAACTTGTTCGATGTAAATGGGTGTATAGAAATAGTTATGTAGCAAATAAAACAATTTAAAGACACAAGTCTTTGTGTTATGAGATATCTTACCCTACATATAGGTTAAGATCCCCTTGGTTGGGTTTTCTTCGACTAATACAGAATAAATAAAGTGGACACTAAAATCTCTTGCTCCTGTCTATTCACACATGAAAACAAGAAGAGAGAAAGGAAAAGAGAGTGCACATTTTTCAGAGGTTCTCCTCATTGCTCCTTGTTTCTCCAACATTGTATCTAGTCCTAGCTCTATCAATATCTCCCTGCACTTAAATAAAAGTATCTTTCTCTTATACTGCTTGAACGAGTTTAGATAAAAGAAATTCTAATTACATGAAACATGCATGATATTCATATGTAAAATTCAAAAGACACAAAAGTATGGGAATATCTCGGGATATTATTAATGAGAAACAATGGAATTCAAATCACCTTGATGTTGATAAATATTCCTCCAATGCTTTTTCTATCCATCCCATTATTGTATGATGACAAATGAACCAGAGGTTTGATATGTTTCATAATTTAACTTCATTTAATCTCTTTCACCCTTGAGAGGCCTTGCTTATATAAAGACTTGGGAGGTTTAGCCAACTAACAATATCAAGGGAAGGTTGATATATTTCCTCCATAACTTAGGATTTATTACCTAAAAAGGATACACTTGAGCTCATGAGTCATCCCCCTATCATAACCACCAGAAGTATTATGGATTTGACCCATAGGAAAAGGTGGAATTGGTTAAAACAAACCTAACAAGACCGACGCTCCCTAAAAATTTGAAATAGGGAATTAAGGATTCTCCCTCCTGGTCTAGAACGAGGTGTCACCCTAGGCATTATGCTCCCAAATCCATGGAAGTGGGGTTTCAGGGCTTCAACTAAGACAATTAACAAGGGGGATGATACTTTTTTCGACCTTCGTAATGTGGATTTTCTTCTCTTTGACAACTAGGGAAAAGGAAAAAATGTTTTCCACGGTGTCTAGGATGTGAAACCAAGGTGAAACACTTAGATGTGACAATTTTACATGTAACATATTCCCACCTAAAGTGTGTGGTCATAAAAACATCGATGGTCAAAACAATTAACTAAATGATGTGCGCCAAGGGGTGTTGGAATAGGAGAGTCAAATCGAAGTTGCAAACAAACATCAAAGAACATATATATGAATCATCTTGAGATTGGAATTTTCCATGATAGATGAAAAGTAGAATCTTAGCATGGCCTCTGACCAATACACTTCACATCCATGACAACACTAACTAAGGATATGGAAACCAAAAATACAATGTGAATCCATACCTCCATGACTTGATCAGGCTGTAGCCATGAGATTTTACATAGTGGAGCTACACTATGACAACAACATAGCTACAAACCAATAAAAAGTAGATGTGTGTGACAATGTATATCCGTAATATTGATATCCTTCACAACCCAGGTTAGGCTCATAAAACTGGTAGGTGACAAGAAGGCTCCCAGGTTCTTCATCTTGATCCCGAACTAGTATGATTCTAACCATGTGAATATAGGTGATGATGTCAAACATGGTAGAAACAACTTGATTACTAGTAATTAATGTATATTCTTAAGAAGTGTGAGGGAAATCACCACTGATGTCAATGACTCTGAAGGTACCTGAGTACAATCCAATGAATGGGAATCAATGACCTGAAGTCGAACACTTGGCAAATTCTTCTGATCAGGGGCCAGTGATGTAAACCCATTGTCGAAAGTGTAACATACCCAACCACCCATAGGATGGGGTACGCTACCTTCAAGCCTGCCCTTAGACTTATTTCTCTTACCGATACCTTTTTAAAATTTAAGGTTGTATAAAAGGAAAGACTTTAACGACATGCACAACAGTAGTCAACATGCATGCATAGTCTAAAGATTCAATTAAACAATAATTAAATATACATCGGAAATACATTCATATACATGCATACGATACCATAACAAAGAGGAATTATCTTTATAAAATATGACACCAACCGGTTGTAGACCAAGGATGTTCCACCCAACTGTAGACACTATTGTTCCAAATCTCAATAGCATCATCACCCCCGAGCCAGAGCTATGAATCTACAAGGACGATTCTACAGTGTTACTTGTCTTCCCAAACCATTCAGAACCCAAGCTCTCACAAGCTTCCCATCTTTCACAACAATCCAAGTACCTAGCTCTATTCTACCCATCTTGCACCACCTGAGAGAATGGACCTCCACCCTTATCTTCCATGCAGCCCCTCAAGAATTCCTTATACTTATTAGGGCACCAACCCAACTAGTCCAAAATATCAATCTTGGAACTCTCAGGACTTCCAACTGTGAGAAATGTTGGACACAGGCCAATGCATCTCAGACATGCATGCCTCAAATCATGGTTGGATCACACCAGCGACCCCTATAGCCTACTATATCATCGCTAATATTCAACATTTCAGTTCCCATTCCCAGGCCAAGACGCGGATGAGGATGGATCAATGAATGGGTGAGTGAGTGCATGAAAGTGGTTGAGGGAAATGAATTAATGTACAAGAAAATTAGTGAACAAGCCATCAGTAGAACCCCCCTATCAGACCACAGGTGGGTTTAAGTAAATTCATGGGGAAATCAAGAACCTCCTGGCCTTCCCCAAGAATCTCACATAATCGATCCTCTCCCTTAGACAAAAAGGGGTAATTAAAATAGGAATAAACACTTAGCCCCTCTAGCCCCCTCTCTTGTGAATCATAGCCCCCTATAACTCAAGTCCTTATTTGTCTAGCAGCCAACCATGTATTTATTATTAATAATGATAAAAAAAACATTACATGTCTTGGGCACACTAGCCTTTTAATAATTGTTTGGGCACTCTGGCCTCTCATCATTGTAACAATACATTATTTAAAATGGGGGTTCGAAACTTGGAGTGTTACATCCCCTCCCCCTTATTTTGGCATTGTCCTCAGTGCATATACAAAATAGAGATCAAAATCTCAAATTTAATCAAAACGTTGCGGGCACTATGTCCACATTGAAACTTCATTATCCTAGGTATCATCTTTAGGACCGTAGCATGTCCACTGAAATTGTCCTTGTTCTATAACTCGATTTCGGAGCGTTTTTACCTTTCTGTCCAATACCCGTACTGGTTGAACCTGAAAGTCTCCCTCCATCTCTACCTGAATCAGATGCTAATCAATAACATGGTTAGGATCATGTACATATTTCTTTAGTAAAGAGACATGAAATACATTATTCACATTCATGGAAGAAGACAATGCAAGCATGTATGCAACTGGCCCTATTCTGTAAAATATTTCAAATGGACCATATAATCTGGTTGCCAACTTTGTACAGCTACCCAATTCCAAATATCTTTTCTTGGGCTTCACTTTTAGAAGTACAAGATCCCCTACTTTAAATTATCTAGTTGTCTTGTTCTTGTCAGCATAAAATTTATTTCTATCTTGAGTTGCCTTTAAATTCCGCTTGATCTAAAGCACTTGGTCTTCCATGTCCTTGAGCAACTCCGGCCCAAGTTCCACTCTATCTGATGGGTTGTCCCAGCTCACTGGAGTATTTCATTTCCTACCATACAAGGCTTCAAATGTGCTCATTCTTAATGAATCTTGATACCCATTATTATATGCAAACTCAACCAATTGTAAGTAATCTTCCCACTTAGATGGCTTATCCATCACATACATTCTCAACATGTCTTCAATTATTCGATTGACCCTCTCTGTTTGTACATTTTTCTAGGTATGATATGTTGTGCTAAAGTTTAGATTTGTGCCAAATCATTTAAACAATCCCCTCCAGAAATTGGAGGTAAACTTCGTATCTCTGTCCGAAATGATTGTCCTAGGTATCCCATGCAACCTAGCAATTTCCTTCATGAAAATTTCTGCAATATTAGTCATTGTATGTGTTGTCTTCACAGGCACAAAATGAGTAGCCTTTGTTAATTTGTCAACCACCACCATGATTGCATCACGTTGCTTATTCATTCTGGGTAATCCTGTGATGAAATCCATGGCGATCACTTCCCATTTATTCTATGGGATTGGAAATGGTTCCAGCAAACCCACTAGGTGCCTATGCTCATCCTTCACCTTATGACATTCCATACATCGAGCGATGTAACCAGCAACATCCTTCTTCATTCCCGACCAAAAGAACTGGCTTCTTACTATTGTAATTGTTTTCTGGTAACCGGGATGTCCAGCATAAGGAACATCATGCATTTCCTTCAGTACCAAATTCCTCAGTTCTCCGAAACTATGAACATATATTCTATTTTTATGCATGAGTAATCTGTCTTCCTTTATCTCATACTCTTTTATTTTTTGTTGTACACTTCCTTGTTGTAAGTTTTCCTTTACCTGTAGGTAATACTGATATGTAACAAGACCATCTAAAATTATTCTCTTCAAGTCTAACTGATGCATATTGATAGCAGTAGCATGCATGAGATGCACTCTTATACTAAGTGCATCAACAACTTTATTCTCCTTTCCTTTGATAGGCTTGATATCGAAGTCATATTCACTTAAAAATTCCAACCATCTTGTTTGCCTGGAATTCAAGGTCAGTTGTTCAAAAAGATACTTCAGGCCAATGTGGTCTTTCCTTAATTCGAATTTCTTCCCCATGAGATAATGCCTCCACATTCTCAAGGCGTGAACAATGGTAGCAAGTTCCAAGTCATGCATGGCATAGTTCCTCTCATGTTCCTTAATCTTTTTGGACTCATATGCAATGACATGCCCATTTTGTGTGAGGACTCCCCCAATTCATTCCTTCCATGCGTCTGTACATACCAAAAAACTTTCATTTGGGTCAACAATCTTTAACACAGGTGCACTAGTAAGTAATTCCTTCAACAGATTAAAATTCTTTTCACACTCGAGTTTCCATTCAAATTTAGTTCCCTTCTTTTGAAAAGAAGTGAAGGGATGAGAAATATTAGAGAAACCTACTATGAAACTTTTGTAGTAGCTAGCTAATCCCATAAAAGATCTGACGTCTGACACATTTCTGGGTGTTGTTTATCCTCTAATGGCTTCAATCTTCTCTAGATCTACTACTATGCCTAGCTCTTAAATAATGTGTCCCATGTAATGCATCTGATTTTGATAAAAAGAACACTTACTCAACTTGGAATACAAATGATGTTGTCTCAATACTTGCAACACCAATCTTAAGTGATGTTCATGCTCCTCTTCAGACTTAGAATATATAAGTATGTCATCCAGGAATACTATGACAAACATATACAAATAATTTTTGAATATGTTGTTCATTAAGCACATGAAGACAGTTGGTGCATTGGTCAGTCCAAATGGCACCACTACAAATTCATAATGCCCATACCTGGTCCTAAAGGTTGTCTTATGAATGTCTTCTTCCTTGATTCTTACCTGATGGTATCCTTCCCTCGGTTCAATCTTTGAGAATATCTTTGCTCCTCTTAGCTAATCAAAGAGGTCATCAATTCGGGGTAGAAG
>SNQJ01S0129037.1:35447-46531 GCA_010110895.2 Picea sitchensis | reverse complement strand
TGGAATCTATTCAAGAAGATTTTTGATACCCATGTTGCATCTCATAGAGTTGATCTACAAATGAAATTGCTTAAATGAAGATTAGCAGATAATGGTGATGTATGAGAATACATTTCAAGAATTAAGAACATTCATCAGGAAATCATCAAAGGTGGTTTTCCTAAACTTGAAGATATTTTTCTAGTCTCCATTGTGATAAATGGCTTGCCTCAATCTTATAAGAATTCTCTTGAGACTTTTCAAATAACTAATAAGTTATCAACTACGAATTTTGATTCACTTAGTGAATTACTGGATCATCATAGTAAATCTTTTGGAAAACAAAAAAAAATCAAGAGAAGATCTTCTTTTCACTAAAGCTAAAAGTTCTAAAGGAAGAAGAAAATCAAATTTTGGAAATTTTTAGAATCAGTCTTATAATCGAGGTCATGGAAAAGGTCATCGTCAAGGTAGAGGTCGTAGCCATTTTAATAAAAATAAAATTAAAATTTATCCTCCCAATAATAATGCACAGTCAGGAAGAGGCAAAAATTTCAATCAAGTGAGATGTAAAAGATGTTTAAAGATGGGTCATTATGCATAAAATTTTCTTACAAGCAATGATCAATTTCCAAATTTTAAGAAGACATCAAATTCAAATTATTAATGATCAAATCAATATGCAGAGGATCAAGATGATCAGGATGATCAATATGAATATGTTTTTTCAGCAGTTCATCAAGACAATTCATTTGAAAATGATTGGATATTGGACACAAGGGATACTCATCATATGACTTATCGTAGAGACTATTTTTGGAATTATCAAGATGTTCAACTAAATCCCATTTATTTAGCTGATGACACAACTCATATACCTCAAGGAAAAGGTTTAGTGAAAGTATTTCTCCCTGGAATTGGTGAAAAATGGATTTCAAATGTTTGGTATGTACCAACTTTTAAGAAAACATTGTTATCCTTAGTCACAATCAAACAAGTTGGACATCAAATCATCATGCAAGATGGTTTGGTGAATAGTAAGTCAGAGAATGATAACTTGAAAAAAACAACGACAGGATATGAAGATTGGAAGTTTAAGAATGAATGGGAAAGTTATCCAAAGAAAGGAATAGTTTGCAACAACAGTGAATTCTAAAATGTCTTCATTCCGATTATGGAATTTTCAATTTGGTCACTTAAACTTTGATAGTCTCTTGAAACTTAAGTCCCAAGATTTGGTAAATGGTTTTCCAACTTTCAAGAAAGAAAACTCCAAATGTGAAGCTTGTATTTTTGGCAATCAAAAGCGAGAAGCTTTTCCAACCAGCTCATGGCGAGAAACAAAGTATTTGGAGTTGATTCGCAGTGATATATGTGGTCCAATGGAATATTATTTCGGTGGATGTCAACACTTTATATTGTTCATTGATGACTACACTAGAATGACATGGGTATACTTTTTAAAGGAAAAGTATGAAGATTTTGAAAAGTTTAAAAATTTTCAACACATAGTTGAAATTGCAACAAGAGAAAAGGTTGCATCTTTGAGAACAGATAATGGAGGTGAATTTATGTGAACTAAATTCAATGATTATTTTCATGACAATGGAATCAAGAGAAAAATAACAAATTCCTATACTCCACAACATAATGGAGTTATTGGAAGGATGAACAGAACTCTCATGGGCATGGAAATATCTATGATGCAGTTTAAAGGGTTGAGCACAAAATATTGGGTTGAAGCAGTCCATACTACATTTTATCTTAGAAATCGATCACCTACATCGGTTTTAGATGGGAAAACAACTTATGAAGCTTGGTACAATTTTAAATCCAAGGTAAACCATCTTAGGGTTTTTGGATCAACTTGTTATGCTTTAGTTCCTAAGGAAAAGAGGACTAAATTAGAAAACCGAAGTATGAAGTGTACCTTCATTTTACACTCTAATGAATAGAAAGGATATAGGTTTCTTTCCGATGGAAAATTCATTGTCAGTAGAGATGTAATTTTTTATGAAACTAAAAGTAACAGTTTAGGTGAGATTAATCATCTCCTTAAGCGTTTAGAGAAGAAAAACACTAAGGGTAAAGGTAAGTTGAACAAGTCAAATCAAACATTTGGGTTTGAAAAATACTTTGTTTCTCTAGAATACATCCCTTTATCAAAAAATTCTTCTGATTCATCTGATAATGAAGCTACAAAAGACTCTTCTATTACTGAATATTCAAAAGAATCTTCTCCAACCTCAGATATTTCAAATGAAAGAAGAGCCTCATTTTTTGAAATCTACTTTTCAACAATAATGGTGATTCGGATCATCAATCCACTCAACATAAGAATCCAAAGTGGGCCTAACAACTTCTCCAAGATGTTCATTCTGATGAAATTAACAAAATAGGAACTAGGGGATCTTCAAGAGCAGAAGCAAATTTTGCTCATGCTTCCAGTGAACCTACTTCTTTTGTTGAATCAATTGGACATAAATAATGGTAGGAAGCAATGATTAATGAATATGATTCAGTACTTTCAAATGGGACTTGGAACTTAGTTTATTGTCTACATGATATTAATACTATCGATTGTAAATGGGTTTATCGAGTAAAGTACAAGCCCAATGGTAAAATTGACAAGTACAAAGAAAGACTTGTTGCTAAAGGTTTTTCTCAACAGGAAGGAATTTATTATGAAGAAATTTTTGCAGCCACATCTAAATGGAATACTATCGGAATGGTTATCAATTTGGTTGCACATAATGGTTGGAAATTGCATCAAATGGATGTCAAAATTTCCTTCCTAAATGATGATCTAAAGGAATATATTTTCACAACTCAACCACAAGGTTTTGAAGCTAAAGGACAAGAACATAAATTTTGCAAACGTGTGAAGGATTTTCATGGCTTGAAACAAGCTCCTCAATCTTGGTATGTAAAAATGGATGAGTACCTACGAAAGGTGGGTTTTTAGCGAAGTGATTCAAATGATACATTGTATTTTCGAATACAAGATAAGAACACAGTGATACTTGTATTGAATTGTTAAAGAAATTTGGCATGGAAGATTGTAAACCTTCTCTTACCCCCATGGAGCAGAAATGGTGATCTAAAGGAAGATATTTTCATGACTCAACCACAAGGGTTTGAAGCTAAAGGACAAGAACATAAAGTTTGAAAACTTGTGAAGGATTTATATGGATTGAAACAAGCTCCTTGAGCTTGGTATGCAAAAATCGATGAGTACCTACGAAAGGTGGGTTTTCAACGAAGTGAATCAGATCATACATTGTATTTTTGAATGAAAGATAAGCACATGGTGATACTTGTACTCTATGTTGATGACTTAATCATAACATGAAATAATGAAGCTCACATCAAATCGTTTAAGGAAGAACTTAAAGTAGGGTTCAAAATGACTAATTTAGGGACACTTCATTGTTATCTTGGTGTTGAAGTATCTAAACATCCTAACCAAATATTCCTTAGTCAAACTAAGTATGCCACTGAATTGTTAAAGAAATTTGGCATGGAAGATTGTAAACCTTCACTTACCCCCATGGAGCAAAAATTGAAACTTTCAAAATTTGAATGGGGGGAATTGGTAAATAGTACAAAGTATAAGCAATTGATTGAATGTCTCATTAATTTGACAAATACTCGACTAGATTTGTCATATTCAGTCAGTATAATTTCAAGTTTTATGGAAGAACCAAGGGAAAGTCACTGAAATTCAACAAAAGGGTACTAAGATACATTCAAGGTACACAATATTTTGGTCTTCTCTATAAAAGGAACAAAAAGTTTACACTTGTTGGATATTCAGATGCTCATTTTGCAGGTGACATTGATGAAAAAACATCCACTTCAGTTTATTTAATGAATATGGGTTCAACAACAGTATCTTGGAATTGCAAAAAGCAGACAACAATTGCCAATTCTTCAGTAGAGGCAGAGTACATATCATCTTGGGAAGTAGAATGTGAGATTGCATGGCTGTGCAAAATTTTACAGGATCTTGGTGAAACTCAAAAATCACCAACTACCTTATTGATCGACAGTTAGTCAGAAATAAAGAAGGCCAATAATCTAGTATTTCATTCAAATACTAAACATGTCGACACCAAGTACCACTTCATCAAATTGCTCATCATTAAAGACATCATCAAGCCTCAGTTTTGTCCGTCTGAAGATCAAACTTCAGATATTGTTACCAAATCTCTTGGTGTAATAAAGTTCACTAAGTTCAAAAATGAACTTGGTATTTGTAAAAATGAACTTTTGGATTAAAAGGGAGATTATTAGCCTCATAATCCTAAAGTTCTACAGTCTAAGTATTTTCTAGATTAAATGTTTTTAGAAAATTATTTTATTCTCGTCTTTTAGGATAAGGACACCTAGCTTCTATGTAAAGGACACCTATCATACTCATGTGATTATGTGATTGGTTTTTCTCCTAGATTATAGTTTAGAGTTGAGAAATATAAACTAAATCCTTCTTCAAGTGAGGTTAAGTCGATTACAAGTCCTCACTTCAGATTGTAATTACTTTTTCTTTATCAATAAAATTACGTGTCTGAGGACACTTTGTCAACAATTTTTTTTTCCAATTTCCACTAGAGTTGGTCAGCATCAAAGTGATCAAAATGGGAGTGCTTACATCATATTTCCATTATGTATTTAACTAATGGTCATGTGAGAATCTAGAGGATCTTAGATCAATGATTAGCATTGACTTCAACCTTCTGTGCTTCGGGTAGTTCTTGGTTTCCCCCAAAGGACAAACTCCTGGAGTAAGGTAACTTGTTGATGTCACTACTAGCTTGGCACTAGCCGAGTGGCTTCCATATGTCACTTATATCCTTGACTTACGAAACCTAAGGTGTATCCAGATAAGATCCAAGTCATCCATTACTATCCATCCCCAACCACACTAACTGAGCTTCAGAGCTTCTTCGGATAGGCTAACTTCCATCAATGGTTCATGTTGGGATTCTCCCATATAGCATGGGCCCTCATCCAAGTGACCAAGGGAGGTGGCAGGGAAAAGTTCATGAGGGGAAAAGAACAACAAAGAGAATTTGATGATCTGAAACATCGCTTGTACTTGGCTCCAATACTCTCCTTTCCCTATCTACAACAACCATTCCAAATTGAGATTGATGCATCTGACTATGTTGTGGGCACAATTCTCACTCATCACGGTCATCTAGTGACATACCATAGTGAGACACTCTCAGATATTTTCTAGAAATACCCCACCTATGACAAGGAAATGTATTCCATTTTACAATCTTATTGTCAATCTAAACATTACATTCTAGGAAAGGAGACAATCATCCACAATGATCATAAGCCTCTATAGTTCATACAGACACATGGGAAGTTGCAGAACGACCACCATCAAAATTGGTCCACCTACCTACAACATTTACATCTCAACATCAAGTATAAGAAAGGGAGCACAAATCGTGTCACTGACTGCCTCAGTCAACCCCCCGTGGTTGCACTCATCACTATGGTCCATTCCTGTGGACATGAGGGATCTGAGCAGCCCCAACTTTATCTTCAAGATCTGGACTTTACCACCACCTATCAGCTCTTGGGTACACTTTTAGGGTTGTTTGAATCCCTACACATCTTCCAAGTGGATACTGGTGGCCTCCCACCTAATCTAATTGGATTATTTTATATGCTTTCATGTCACCACATCTTTATGTACTTCTAGGGCCGTTTTGGGGCCCTAAAAAGTGTTTTTGTGTCTTGCCACAATCAAATTATAGATGGAGTTAGAGTTTGAAACAATGATTCATAGTTCTTGAGAAGACCTTTCCAACGAGTTATCACGCGCCTAAAACGAAGGTCATATCCAAAATTTATGACCCCGAAAAGTTGAGGTACCAACTTACCCATAGGGGCCCACATAACTTTTGGTATTTCATCTCCTACGGTTAGGTTTTTTTATGTCTAGGGTTTTGGAATTCATGAGTAATGTTAAAAATTCCTCTGGAGCCTCATTATAATCATTATTCTCAAAAGAATGCACATAGAATCCACATCTCTTCTCAGAGATAGCTACCACCATTCAAGCAAGTGTTTCAGTTCTACAGTTTTACAATTTTAGCCTATTTCATTTATTCAATAGAAGATATTGTTCACTGGATATCTGTGTTCTTCATATCTTTGTGTTTATTGTATTCAGTTTGTTAATGAGTTCGTTCTGCTCCTAAATATGGATCAAACATCCAAAACCAGTCAAAGGCGACTGACACCCTTGGAGCATGAAGGTGCGTCTTGAAGGGCATGTAGTGTAATTAAAAACTTGAGTCAATAAATATAGGTGGCCTACAAAACATTGAATTGATTAGATCTTGTCAGATTAAAATAATTAATTAAAGAGTAAATTTATTAACTAGAAATCCCAATAAAATTCTAATCCTAATTCTACGACTAAGCCTAAGTCTACGTTTAGTTAGGGGACTAAATTAAAATACTAAATAAATTAAAGAATAGAGATAAATCAATTTAAATAAAAAGTGAGAATAATATAAATATTGGATAGAATGCACATGTGTGCATGAAAATATTAAAAGGGATTTTTAAAATAGAAAGAAATAAAATATGAGACTATAGGTGTACAAATAGAATGGTATCTAGAGTCTAGCTACCACTAGTCTAACTAGAAAAAGACTCCTAATCCAACTCGAACTATCATCTAGTTAGGAGACACCCATTAAATGAGAATTTTGGGGAAAAAAGGACAACTAAGAGAAAAAATAGGAACACATTGGGGAATGTAAGGAAAAATGGCTCTTTAAATAAAGTAAAAATGGTATTTACTTGTGCAACTTGGGGAGAGTGTGACAAGTGTGTGGGTGAATATTAATAATTAAATGAATTAAAAATATAATTAATTGTGCATGAGGACATGTGTCATTTGGAATATTTATATAAAACAAATGGTTTAGAAGGTAAATGGATCACACTTATTCTTTGTAAAGTTATGCTTCCAAAATGGTTTTGACTTTGTTTTACTTGTGAGAGTTGGGATACCAATATTGTAGAAAGAGTGGAAGCTCTACCTTGAGAGGAAAGCCTTGAAGCTATTGCTTGTTGGTTTCTTGTGTGTGTCCCATTTGTAGCTTGGGGGGCTAGGGGGGGAAGAAGAGTACCCCTAGCATTGACTGGTAGGTATGTGTGAAGTATCAGTGATTAGGGAGTAGGATGAAGAAGGAACACAAGGCATTGACAGACTTCATCAATTCCCCATCTTCAACGGTTCCGGTATTGTAATTTGACTTTGTAATTTGTAAAGAGAGTGATTTGTAATTAAGATTAAGTTTGTTCACTTCCATTTTATGTTATAAAAAAAAATTCAGATGTTAAGTTGTCGCTGTCAATTTAAAATACAGCTCTTGAAATCTGAATTTATATGGATGTCTTCAAGAAATTTACATTTTCGAAGAAAATAATTATATTTTATTGTAAATTATGAGTATGAAAATCATTTTTTTTAATCACCATTTTTTTTTTCTTCCCGAAATTAAAATCTGTATATCACTGCCAAATTAAATGACAGTATCACGCTATAGAGTCTCATTTGAATGATGTCCAATTAATATACAACCCATAAATCCGATTTATTTTACTGTCAAATTTTGATAGACTTTGATGTTGAGGTTGATTGTTGTAATTTTTCCAAGTGAATTTTTTCCTTAATTGTTTAATTGCATTGTCAATCATTTTACAACCCGAATTTTCAATTCCCGAGATTTTCTTTAAATTGTTTCTCTGTGATCAGAATTCAGTTGAATGTGCGCTTGGAATTTACTTTTTTGAACTTCCTTACTTCAATATGATATCTGCAAACTTGTTACATAAATTGGGAGATCTATTTTTAAATCGTTTCTTCTTTGTTTGCATTTTGGAACACTTCAATTAATCGTTGTTTTTATTTTTAAAATTGAATCCCAGAAGCTTTACCATGACCACTACCCTTTTAATTGAAGATCTGGATTGAATTTCTGGAGCATTGAAGAGTTTTACTTTTGGGAAAAGTTTTTTAATTTTGAGTCACTGTCATTTATTTGTAGACCCTATTCACTGACTTGAATAGCGTTGCCCAGCTATTGGTAGTTCAAATGTGATTTTTAAACCTTGTAAAGAGTTACAGTAGAATTTTTTGGGTGTGATCACTGTGTCCCTAACAAGACCCCCTTGAGTAAAGCACACTGGTAGTTATCCTTTCGTAGTAACTAAGACTTAAACTATTAGTGTATGTTTAAGCGACACCATAACTATGCTTCTTGGTATCACTCAATTGATATTCTAACCCTTTTCTAAGTTCAGGTTGTTGTCAACTCATTTCCAACCCATAATTTTGGAGTTTAATTGTTCACTGCACGTTAAAATATCACTTGACTTCAGAATTTATTGAATGTCTCCAATTAGATACTTAACCTATTTGGCGACTTACCTGATAGCCTCCCAATCAAATCCTAATTTCTGATTATAGGAAACTGTATGGATATTTAAATTATGAGAAATTCGGTGATTGAGAGAATGGATAGGGTCGTTGTCTATTATACCAATCCGAGGAATTGATTTTTGTTGAGTTATTACCATTTGTTGTATAGAAGAAATTAAGTTTTAACCTATGTTTTGGGATTTACCTTTGTCAAATGTATTGTGATAAATTCATTGTG
The DNA here is from genome assembly GCA_010110895.2 of Picea sitchensis. Classification (NCBI taxonomy): domain Eukaryota; kingdom Viridiplantae; phylum Streptophyta; class Pinopsida; order Pinales; family Pinaceae; genus Picea; species Picea sitchensis. The sequence goes on along the minus strand of SNQJ01S0129037.1, from coordinate 37,856 downwards.
GTCTAAATTGAAACAAAACCTTGATTTGAACTGTTCGGGTCTCTATAATGAAAATGAAATATCATACTTAACCCTTATGATCATTATAATAAGTAATTGACAATTTAAATTTTATTAGGCGATAATGCCTATTGAAATATTTGTAATTATGGAACTAAGACTTATTGTATCTACCCTTTTAATTGTCAAATCATGGAATTGAAATAGGATTGAATCGATGCCAAATCTATTTGTAGCTCGTGTCGGTAGAAATTATTTTATTTTCTACCAAATCATATTGCAGCTCCTGTAATTGAAAAAATATTGAATCGCTGCCAAATATATTTGTAGCTCCTGCCATTAGAAATTATTTGATTCGCTGCCAATTCATATTGCAGCTCCTGTAATTGAAAAAATATTGAATCATTTCCAAATCTATTTGTAGCTCATGTCAATAGAAATTATTTGATTCACTCCCAAATCATATTCTAGCTCTTGTAATTGAAAAAAATATTGAATCGCTTCCAAATCTATTTGTAGCTCCTATCATTAGAACATTATTTGATTTTCTCCAAATCTATTTGCAACTCCTATAATGAGAAAATTCTTGATTTGTTGTCAAATCAAATCGTAGCCACTGTGTTTAAAATTATTAATCACTATATAATTTGGTCGTTGTAAAATGTGTTATTTTTTAATTTTTAATATTTGATCCACTGTAAAATTTTCTAGTTTATGTTGAGACCATTGAGATTTCTATGTGTTAGTTGAAATTCGATTAACCCCCTTATTCACCATAAGATTTATGGGTGTTGAAACTATTTTTGGGACACTTAAATTTTATTATCATTTTGGAATCACGACTCAACCTGTACAAATAAGAATTGGTGTTGACTCTTGTTTTTAGAGTCTTGAATTAAATGATATTTGTGAGTTTTAACTTGAACAAAATTGATTATTTTCCAATAGGATTTTGAAAAGTGTAGTACCTTCTATTTAGAAAACTTATGAGTGGATTTTAGTGCATGCATGATAAGTGGAAATTCTTGTTATGATTCATGATAAGTGTTATAAAATTCCCTTGATTAGTTCACGAGAAATTTTCATTAATGATTGTTAAATCATAGTAGATTATACTTTGTATTTAAAGAATTTATGAAGGGTATTGTTGTTGATTTAGTCACAAATATTTGGAGTATGATTGTGGTTAATGGAATTATATATCTCCTTGTTCTTCATAACAGTTGATAGTCCTGAGACCTTAAATGGTCAAAATCAATTGGATGAATCCTAGACTTGAGTGTTGATTATGTTTCTTGGAGTTCCTAACCTTGCAGGTAGGTTGGGCAAGTAGACATCTTGTTATCGCTAGCGATGAAATTATTTTATTGGTTGTAAGTGATGATAAATTTTGATTGTTGTCATGATGTGATTATTATGATAATAGAATGTGTGTTATTGAAGTATGTTAATACTGTGTAGTAATTGTCTTAATGTTAAAAAAAAATTTACCTCTACTGTACTCACTTATTTGATGTCGTAATAGAGGGGTCATTACAGATGTATGCCGTTAACAAGTGCGAGGGAAATAAGAAATGATGACAATGAATCCCAAGGTACTCTAGTAAATTCCAGCGAATGTGAATAAATGATATGAAGTCTAATATTCATCGAATCATTTGATTAGAAGCCAATGATGTAAACCTACTTTTGAAAGAGAAGATACCTTCCATTGAGGCATAAAGGTTCTAAGGTACTAACTATTTTCTAATTCTAATTCTTGGATAATGTGTTGAAATTGACAGGAATAGACTCGTCAAAGGAGGGCCATGATGTTCCCCCCATCATAGACATGGAAATGACACAAGAAATTGATGTAATATGATAGATCAAATGAGTATGGACTGACATGAGGATGAAAGATGGTAACACTGTACAGTGGCTGGTTTGAAGTGAAACCTCCCTTGAACATTGTGAGGCACAACAAATGACTTGGAAGCATTGACTCGACTAAGAGATATACCAAAACATAGTGCAACGATCATCGAGACACTCTTTGGGTGAGACAAAGGAGTATGAAGACTCATAGTATTGGTATGAGTCATAGACAAGTATATTACCCAACTATAAGACAAGACACAAATAGGTTCCATGTTCAAGGGAGACAAAAAAACAATGATGAAAATCCTATGGAAATAACCAATGATGACAATGACTCCCAAGGTACTCTAGTACATTCCAACAAATGTGAATAAATGATCTAAAGTTGAACATTCATGGAATCATTCGATCAGAGGCTAATGATGTAAACCTACTATAGAAATCAAAGATACCTTCCATTGAGGCATACAGGTTCTAAGGTAATAACTAGTTTCTAATTCTAATTCCTAGATAATGTGTTGAAGTGGACAAGAATAAACTCATCAAAGG
>SNQJ01S0129036.1:10179-25945 GCA_010110895.2 Picea sitchensis | reverse complement strand
ATGCTCATTTCTGAAGATGTATTTAAAATTATTATTAATATAATTTTATGAGAAAATTTTCATCTGAAAAAAACCATTATATTTACGTACATCTAAAAACACAATTACAAACATTAAAATATCACTTTAAATGTAAGCTTAAATCCCAACCACTATATTCACGTGTATGTATAAGCACAATCACAAACATTAAAATATCACTTAGTGTAATTTAAACTCTAATAAAAACTATATTAACCATTAACAATAGTAAAATATTTTTTTAACAAACTTTTATCTTTAACAATATTCAATTTAACAATATTCAATAATCAATAATGATTATAAAATATTCAATAATTGTTATAAAAGAAAATCATTAAATGGTTATAAAATATTAATAACTATAAAAGAAAATCATTAAAAATTATTCAAAAACCAAAATTAAGTTTACATAATATTTATTTAATTTTTAGTAAATACTAATCTCCACATCTAGACACAAGAATTAATATATTTATTTAGCTAATCTTAAAAGATATTTTAATTTTAAGTTATGAAATAATTTTATAATAATTTTTTTTTTAAACATGTTTATTGTTTTACTATTATTTTAGTTATGGGTAGAGTGAAATGAAAGTTTTGAAGATTTTTTTTCAATTATAAATAAAAACTCTAATTTTTGTTGTCAAATTTTAACATTAAACAGTTTTTTCAAATTTTACATATAAATTAAAATAAAATAATTTTGTAAAAAAATAAAGTTATTAATGAAAAAAATAAAAACATAATATTAATTAATTGTGATAATTTAAAATTATTCATCAACATTTTTAAAAATTAAATTATTTATTTCTATATAGAAATTTTAAATCAAAATTAATTTAATTAAAAATATTTTAAATATAAAAAATTCATAAAATATAATAATATATATTTTTCAATTTCTTACCTGGTTAATTTCATTCTTCTAGTCTATATATTTAATATCTCATGGAAATGAAAGTAAATATTTAACTCATTTTCCATGCTAAACATTAAATATAAATATAAATTATAAATTTATAATATATGTAACTCGCTTCTTCAATTGCAACTTGATGAAGAACTGACAGAGAAATAAGATTGGTAAAATAAAGGAAGGTGGGTGCTTCCAAAATTATTTAAAAAAACGCTGTAATTAAACAGAGGAGCTTAACTCGTTGCTCCTTGCCCTATTGAGAAGTATAGTTATTTATTCTTTATGTTATAGATTAAATTTATGTTAAAGTTTAAATTTTTTAAGTTTTGATTTTTTTTTTTTTTTTTTAATTTAATCAATGTTGAAAGTGTAGATTTTAGTGTTTTAAAATTTTTTCAATAAACTGAATTTATTTATCTATTCATAAATACAATTTAAACATTAAAAACTTATAATTTCTTCCAAATTTATATTACTAGATTTCAACTAAAAACAAAACATAAAATTAAGCAATACCATTTTTTATTATAATATTAAATATTTAAAAAACAAAATTAAAAGAATTAATATTTAAACCTAAAGGCGGCCTCGGCCTAGTACTATTTAACACTATTTATTTTTATATATTAATAATATTCATGAAATCCTGCGCTGGCAGAAACGAGGAATTTTTTCATAGCATGCAACATAGATGCAGCAAAATAGCTAGTTAATATCTAATAAACTGCCGCTGTTTCCATAGGTACCAACCCAAGATTCCTCGCCGAGTCACAAGGAAAGCCATGAATTGAGGTTTGCTGTGATTTCTTACCGAGTCACAAGGAAAGGAAAGCCATGAATTGAGGCGATTTCAAATCTATAAAAAGAATTTCAGTTAACAATATTGTAGTTTAAACGTTTTATGTTTTTTGTTTTTTTTTTTGAAATTTTTTAGGATAATTGTTATCAGAAATTGTTGTATTTGTATATTTGAGAGGTTAATTTTATGTAATGGGAGTGTTAGAGGGTTTTTTCAACACTCTGAATCCATTTCTGTATTCAGAAATACAATTTAAATAATAGAAAATTANATTTATGGTCCCCATTGTGAGTCTTTCTCTCTTGTCTTTGTGGATATATGGCCTCTAAGAGATGGAATTTGAAATCCTTGTCTTGTGGCTACCTCGCAAACGATTGAGAGAGTCTTGGGAAGGGATGCCACGACAACATAATTCTGAAATATTTTTGAAAGATAGGCTTAAAACCAATTAAATAATAACATTTAATTTCCAAAGGTGGGAATATGAGAGTCAATGATTGAGTTGAATTTGGCTTGAGATTGTTAGCTTGGTTATATTGGATTTGATCTTTGCTTTGTCAAGATAGATTGTGAGTAGCTATCAGATCCACGGTCTCATAATCCTTGGAGAAAGAAGTGTGTGGGAAGCAAGGAATCGTTGGAAGGAACCTTACGACATCAAGGCATCTGGTTGTAATCTCTCTTCCTATTATTAATATAATAAAGTGGCATGTTTATTTCCCATAAAATCATTAGCATTTTATTACATGACTCCTTGATCACATGTTTAGGTTTTCATTGAATCTACTATTGTTGCTTTCACTTTGGTTGGTTTGTGTCATTGCAAATATGATTTCACAAGAGCACCGAAGCAAAGCAGGGACAACATAGATATAAGGAAGCGATATGTTAAGGTATGTCATCCATTCCTTCTTTGGTAGAAAATTCAATGATTGTAACTTAAGGAAAGCGTCATGTCCTGTCTTGTTTTGTTCTAGATCTAGGTGGATCTAGGGAGATCAGTTTATGTCTGCATTTACTGATTTACCCTACAACAAAATTGGCGACTCCGCTGGGGATCATAATGTTTTCCCAAATTGTCTTTTTTTATTGTTTTGATTGCTTGGTTTCTATTTTCTGAGTCACTGGGAGATCCATCTTGACTCTCTAACTGTTAAAATTCACTAGAAAACCTTCTTAATTTTTAATTTTTTCCATTTTTGTTTGATTTCCACACCCTTCTTTGAGGAACAGTGCGACGACTTGGGATTTCTGCACCCTACATGTTTAGACCAGTGTGCAAACTCCGCGCCCTACCCATATCTGGCCTATGACGATCAAGGATTTACGCACTGTGTTAGGTTTCTAGACTGCAGCGATTGTGAAAAAGAATTGTTTTTTGGTGGTTTTCCCTACCCAGATCTATGCCATGGTTCTGGGGTGATTTGTTGGGTCTAATTACAGCCTGCTTGACAAAATTTGAATCTTCTTTCAACCATCTTTGCCTTATTTTTTCTTTGTTGGCTTTTGAAAGATTTGGTCTCTTGCTTTGAGTGTCTTTCAGTTACAAAGCATCGTTTCTCTTTAGGATTGTTTGGTGAAAGAACTTCTTTTTCTTTTATTGAATAATTTGTGTTAAAAGAGAAAAAATGTTTGGGTTTCTTTGTTTTATCTAGATCGGCTATTTCTTTTAGCTATCTTTGAAACAAAAAATTTTAATTTCTTGCTTTATATTAGATTGAGGGAATCTTTGCGTTTGAAGTAGCGAAATTGCATGATTCTTGACATTTTTTGGTCTTAAATTCTGAATCGTGTATTGGTGTACATTCTCTTGGTATCATTTCTTGAAAATATTGATATTGATGAGTTTTTAAAATTTTGGGACATTGTGCATATGGGAATGATAAATGTTATCTCCTTCTCGTAGCATAGCTTTCATCAAAATGAAAAGATTGCATCTTCATCTCTTTGCATAAATATCGAGTCGGTCAAAACACCATATTGTCCACGCCATTTTCCTCTTGAGTAACAACATCCATAAAATAAAGCGCTTATAAAAATTGATTAGACATTTTTATATTTTCTGGTAGCAAACCTACATTAGATTAGTTGTAGGGCTTGTGAATAGGTGTGAAATATAACTTTCCAAAGCTGCAAACAAACATAGAATCTTGCATTAGGGAGTGATGAAATCCACTTATTACATTTTGTCCTAGGAAGCCCTTCTCACACAAGGGTCAATCACGAGGTCACATTGAGACTGGCAAAGTTACTCACCCTGCTTTGTTGGTCTTGGTGTAGAGATTGTGTGTATTATGGGGGTTGCTTGATTTCGGAGGCCACCTCACCATTGATGAGTGGAATCCTTTCAAGTTGATTTCGGGCTAGATACCCTACCTTTGCGCGTGCATCGGGCTATCGACTGTTTCCCCAGGCATCACTGTAGTAGTTGGTAACCTTAGTGACCTATCTCTTTAGGGTCTTTACACAAGGTGACTATGGATGGGAAAGTCTTCACGGTACCTGGAATCGATGTTGGCCAAACTCACTCAGGCTCCTTGGAGGGTATACCCATGTTTATGTGTGGGAGCTTGCACCAGGGTGTAAGTCCGTTAAGCAATTCGTCAATGTAACTTTTCCACCCACTCTGTCTCAGCCCTTTCTCACTTTGTTCCCGCGACGTTGGATTTCATCACCAACTAGTGTGCTCATTGTGAGAAGGTTTTGTTTTCTTGCTTGCTTACTAGATTTTTAGCGTGTGTTGTTTGTTTTCCCTAGTGGACTCTAGATTGGATTTTTATTTGATGGCATGAGTTCCTGAAATGACCAATGAAGGAACCCTTGCTCCAGGGGAACGTTTTGTTTTTCCTTCTTACGGAAACATTGGTCCTCCTCACATCGCTACTTTGAGCCTCCCAGGCCTCATGATTGGATTGTCGATGTGGTTTTTTTCCACTCAAGTAATCTCGAATGCAGTAAGTGCTTCGTTCATAAGCACTTTCCCCCAAGAACATCAACCTCATGTTGAACCTTCACCATCTTCACCAGTAAGATCTTCTTCACCTTCTTCACTTACAAGGTCTTCTTTTGTTTCATCTTCTTCGCCGAGTGAAAGATCTAAAGCTAGTGACCCAGTGGATAAGAAGAATAAGAAAAGGAATAATAAGAAGAAGAAAAATAAGCAAGGATCCAAACTTCCAACCACTGTCGGACATGTTGGAAAGAAACCAGTTACTGTTGATCGTGCTGGGAGTGTTGATGATGTCAAGATCACCCAAACAACTCGTAAACCCAAGTACCCTTGCAGGCTTTGTAAGGGTAGCCATCTTCTTAAGGATTTCCCTGGTCTATCCAAGGTTATAGAATTATGGTCTACACACTCTCGCCAACCCATGTCGTCGGCCTCTAAACAACATGTTGATAACCTCTCGTCAACTAGTCAAAATACCCTTAGGACAAAGAAAAGTAGACTCAAGTTTCCTTGTAGGTTATGCAGAGTGAGTCATCAAACTCACATTTTCCCTCGTATGGACGAAGCCTCAAAATTACTGGAAGACATGATTGTTTCACCACCTCAACTTCCAGCTGCTTATCGCAAGCTTTCTCTCAACCCACCTGTAGTTGATGGAGTGATCAATCTGGTTCCCCCGTCAGTCAATCTGATTGATCAGGTAGTCAATATGGTCACGTCCTTAGTTGAACCAGTTGACCAAGTGGTTGATCCAATACCATCCTCGATCAATCCCACTCTCCCACTAGAGACTGAAAACCCAGTGGTCAATCTGATTCCATCCTCGGTTGATCCCACTCTCCTGTTATAGAGTGCAACCCAAGTGGTCGATCTGTTTAGACCCGTCGACCCCATTCTCCCCTTGGAGAATGCAACCCAAGTGGTCGATATGATCTCATCATCGGTCGATCCTACTCTCTTGCTTGAGAATAAACTCGATATTTCCCACGTTTTTCTCGTTGATACAGACACTATCGTGTTGGGGGGTATTCCTCCTTCTCCCATGAAACCCCCTCCAAGTAATGAGCCCATCCTTTTTAATTGGGGTGTGTTAACCGGACCTCATCTTCCCTCTCACATTCCTTTCCATATTACAGTATAGGTTTGTGGTCGGGACGTTCCTTAGACACTGATAGATGAAGGTGTGTTCATTAGTATTTTGTCCTCTTTTGCTTAGCAAGCTTTGGGTTGTCCTCAGCTTGTGCCAGTTACACAGAATCTGTTAGTTTTTAACAGAAGAACCAGTCAACCTTTAGGGACCCTTCCTCAGTTTCCCATATCTTTGGGAAGGAAAATTGTCTTTATTGATGTCATTGTAGTCCAAGACCCCTTGGATTTCGCTTTACTCCTTGGGTGGGATTATGTCTATGCCATGAAAGCTATTGAGTCCACTATTTTTCGTGTGATATATTTCCCTCATGATGGAAGAATTGTGACTATCGATCAACTTTCATTCATCAATCCTGATTGGATTACCTCCCTAAATGGTTTGTATACTTAGATGGTATCGCCCTTGCCACAGGTCAATTATGTGGCATTGTCTCCCATGCCTTCAACTGCTGATGAATATGATCCTCTTACTGTAAGCTCAGTCTCTTATGATTTAGATCTGGTAGTTTACATGGTGATCTCTTCGGTTGGGCTATTGGAGCCTGGCCTCCTTACCCCTATCGCAAACCTTGACATGTGTTCCCTCTAGAGTGTGTTTCTTCCATCAAATGAAGATCTATTGGAAGCCATGACCAAGTTTTGTCCCTTGACATGGTGTCCTTCCAGAGCATTGTCCTCTTGGAAGTCGTGATCAAGAAGATCCTCAAGCATGATTTTTTTATTTCAAGCTCATTAAAAAATGAAATCAGCTTTGAGCATAGTTTTATGCTTTCAAGATCATTAAAAAATGAAACCAGCTAAGGATAGTTTTCACGTATCTGTAGCAACCTCGTTAAAAAATGAAATAGAACTTACAAGCATAGTTCTCGTTTCTATGTCAAACTCGTTAAAAAATGAAACAATGGTCTAGGGATTATACCTAAAGTCATGAGCATAGTTCTTCTCATGTGCCAAGCTCGTTAAAAAATGAAACAAATTCCCCCTCTTTGTTTGGGTCAAGTCCTACATATAATATTTGAAGCTTCATTTCATTCTCCTTTGTAGTTGGATGAAATGAAGCTTGGGGGGCATTTGCCTCAGCCTCTAGACTTCATGCTGAAGTTGAACTGCTAGGTTCTCAAGCTGGGGGCTAAGTACCAACCATGCGAATCTGTGAACCATGAGTTGGGAAGTCACAACCATAGTTTTATATGGTTCAAACTTGTGTAAAAATGAAACCAGGTCCAAGCATAGTTTCGGCTAGTTTTAAGCTTGTGTAAAAAATAAAATCTATCCCAAGAATAGTTTTGTTTTGTTTTAAAGCTTGCATAAAAATGAAAACAATCTCGAGCTTAGTCTTTGTTCTTTCTCGTGCTCGTAAATACATGAGAATAAGTTACCGATCTTAGTCTTTGTTCTTTCTCATTCTAATAAATCAATGAGAATGTAACTAAGTAAACTTTTATCACTTTTTCAGACTCGTAAAGGTTATACGAAAAAGGAACCCCCTGGAGTTCCCTTTAATCTTTTTTTAGACTCTCTAAACATGAAAATATTGCTGAGTGACCTTGTTCTTTTCATGCTCGTAAAAGTATTTGAATAAAATGTTTGATGGGAAGTAGGTTATCAATGTTGCGGTCCCATCAAACTAATTTACGAAAAAGGAACTAAGAGAGTTCTCTTTAAGGTTTTTCAGAATCTCTAAACATGAAAAACCCATGAGTTTTCTTTCTTTGGACTCGTAAAACAAACATCGAAAGGCACGTATGGGACCGAACCACTCCTTCTTAGGGTTCGTTAAATATACTCCGAGGGACTCATCAAGAGGATGAGCTTACATTACAATCATATGTTATCCTCCTTAAACTTGCGTAAAAATAAAGAGGTACTTTCCAAAAATGGTGGGGGAAAAATTGGGAAAGAAATGTGTCTAAACCTGTATTCCATGGAAGAGTCGCTTTTGAACATGACAACATTTCACTCGCTTTGCGTCTAGGTGGAAAATCCACTTGTCTCTTGATCATACTCCTTTAAGATTACAAATTGGTCTGTGATCCCTGTTGTTGAGTCAGTTTTTCCGAGACATTTGTCGTGTCGTCAATATGTTCGAAGAGAAGTTCAACCGGAAATCCTTCTATTGCATCGGTCATGTCTGAAGTCTTTAATCCTTCTATTGCATCAACCATCCCTGAGTCGGTCCTAAATCACTTGTTACTCTGATCTACTTCAAATCTTGTTACCCGTTTCATGTCAATGATGTGGGATACATTAAGGCCCTCCTATGACGAGTCTTTTCCTGTCGACTTCAACTCATTATCCAGAAATTAGACTTAGAAACTAATTAGTACCATGAGACTTGCATGCCTTCATGGAAAGTTTCCTCGCTTTCGACAGTGGGTTTTCATCATTGACCCCTGATTGGGATATTTCAATGGAGTGTTCAACTTCAACTCATGTATTCACACCCGTTGGATTGTACTAGTGTACCTTGGGAGTCATTGACATTAATGGTGATTTCCATCGCACTTGTTAACGGTATTCATTAATGATTGGTAATCAAGTGGTTTCTACCATGTTCGACTTCAGCACATGTATTCACATGGTTAGATTCGTACTATAGAGTGATGGAGATGAAGACCCTGAATCTTTTATGATAGATTCAAGTTGCGCTAGATCATATTCAGTTTGTACTGTTGCATAGATCCACATTATATGTCTCATGGCTATGTTCGAATTTAAGTCTTTAACACATAGATCCACAGTGTATTTTTGGTGGCTATGTTCAGGTTTGAGTCATATGGGCATGGATCCACAGTGTATGTTTGGTGGCCATGGTCTGTCTTACTTGACATGGATCTTTCCATGTCAACATTTATTCTTTGATTCATTTGTATTATGAGTATGGGAATGCCTACCTCATTGATGATATATTATTGTACTGTATTTCCTTGTTTGTTGGTAGGTTTCTGACCGATGTGTTCCTTGTTCCCTACACACACAAGACAAAGTATTTCAGTTATCACTATGTTCTAACTTCATACTTTGGGGGGCTATCTATTACACATTATTTTCGTCATCCCTATGATCGTTAATGATGTAAACCTATATGTTTCCTTCAAAAGGGTCAATGGCCTGAATTCCTGAAGAAGGAAGGGAGAAGAACTTTTCCTCAGAGAAGAAGTTGTGTTTTCCTCTGTAAAAACACTATTTTGGAGGATTTTCACGGGCTTCTCTATATGCAGGGTGCAGAAATGCTTGATTTCTGCACCTTGCTCTATAGCTAGGGTGCAAAGTTTTCGCAGGTTGCACTATAGCTAGGGTGCGACAGCCTCTGTACATGGGAAAAAATGAGCATTTTCTCGATGCTTCTAGAAGGAGAAGCTTCTATGGTGAGGTGGCCTCTTCAGCTTATAAAAAGAGAGGACCTTTCATGGAGAAGGTTAGCTTGATTGAGTTGAATTTGGCTTGAGATTGTTAGCTTGGTTAGATTGGATTTGAGATTTGCTTTGTCAAGATAGATTGTGAGTAGTTATCATATCCACGGTCTCAGAATCCTTGGAGCAAGAAGTTTTTGGGAAGCAAGGAATAATTGGAAGGAACCTTACGACATCAAGGCATCTGGTTGTAATCTCTCTTCCTATTATTAATATAATACAGTGGCATGCTTCTTTCCCATAAAATCATTAGCATTTTATTACATGACTCATTGATCACATGTTTAGGTTTTCATTGAATCTACTATTGTTGCTTTCACTTTGGTTGGTTTGTGTCATTGTAGATCTGATTTCACAAGAGCACCAGAGCGAAGCAGGGACAACAGAGATATAAGGAAGCGATATATTAAGGTATGTCATCCATTCCTTCTTTGGTAGCAAATTCAATGATTGTAACTTAGGGAAAGTGTCATGTCCTGTCTTGTTTTGTTATAGATCTAGGTGGATCTAGGGAGATCAGTTTATGTCCACATTTACCAATTTATCCTACAACAGATAGTACCACTTCCACTCTATGAAATTGATACTTGTAGGGGATCAATTTGTTTAGTTCTTGTTTCCAAATATCCTCCTTTGATTATGTGGTATAGATCCATTTTCTATCTCTTTCATGGCTATGATTTCTTTTGACATGGATCCACAATGTATTCATTTTTTGTGGCCATGATCATTGCTTATATATATATTTCATGGATCCACAATGTAATTCAATTGATGACCATTCTTTTGTCACTCCTGAGCATGGATATTCCCTCCTTAAGAATATAGTACTCTTATTTTTTTCCTATTGTAGGTTCTGTTCTTGGACTATATTTTGGATACTTTCACCTCGGCCCAATGTATCCTTACCTCCTAGATTTCTAATGTATTTTGACCATCGATTTTCCTTATGACCTCACACATTAGGGTGTATCTATTATATAATCAATTGCCACCAAATATGCAATGATGAAATTATTGTCCTTTTCCTTTCCCACTTACAGAACTTAATCCCCCATTTAGTCCTTTGGATTCATCAAGAAACACATTTTTTGACATATACACTCCCTACCATCTATGAAAGGTGTGTACATACGCATGTTACTCCATTGCAAGGTGCGTACACCTTAATTTTGCTCAAAAAAATAATATTTTGTGTATTTTTAGGTGGGGTTCATAGGTTCACCTAGTTCCTGACCCTTATTTCCCATACACATTTTTTTGTAACAACTCCAACCACTTGGAGATAGTATAAAATGAGACTAAGGCTAAAGGAGAAGAACAATCATACTTAAAGCATCATAATGTTAGAATTTTCTTGCCCTATCTACAAGCCCCTATTCTCATGTTGTTTATTTATTTCCTCGTACTTGGAAACCCGTGTTTCCATCTATCCTTTCTCTACATACCTGGTCAAGAAGAATGCCATTCATATTCTTTGGACTCGTGTGAGCATTGGAGTCAGAGGTACTATCTATAGTCAATGGCCTAGGGGAACTGAAGTCCGGTTACGAAGCAGTGACACAATATATATAGGTCGTAACTACCTATGTCTTTCTATTTATCATTAAAGAGACCTATTTTCCATCAATTATTTGTGTTTTTATGCATGATGTTTATGTTTAAGCATTTAAATTATTAGAACACTAATTGGTCTAACTGCTTTACTTTAAATCATTTTTATGAGATTTAGTTATCATATAACTACCCCCTTTGTAGTTGTCAACTTGATTGTTCTGCATGTGATCAGGATAGTTTGGAAGAAGTGTTGAAGCGAAAGGTTTTCAACCATGGGACCATCATCAAACATAAGGAACCTGGTATGCTTTATTATTCCTTACTAGTAGTAGTTAGTTAATGAAGTTGGTTACAAAATCTTTTAATTCCAATTTTGGGATTGAGTTCACTCATTCAAGTTCCTCTCTCTATTGTGTATTTAGCCCATAGACACAGGGGGATTTCTTCATAACAATAGGGCAAGTTTAAGTAATAATATATTTATTTTCTCAATAATATTTTAGAGAGTGTTGGATTGAATCTAGTAATTTAAAAAGTAGCATTTGTTACCCATACAAACTTGTAGATAGTATCATTCTTGTGACTGAATGAATCATAAATTATAGAATGTGATATGTCATTAGTATTTTCACCTTCTCATTTAATGTCTTAATGTCTTGACTTAACTAGTACATAAGATTATAATTAGTGATTAGAGAATAGACGATAAACCCCTTGCATACCTTCCACTCTATATTTTTTCATACATCCCCTTTTCTAGAAACCAAATGGTAAAATGTTCATAAACTTTTCTTTTCCCAACCTAGTGATGTAAAGAGAAGAAGATTGAAATCTATGTATGCATAAATTATTTTTTTCAATAGAAGCTTATATGGATGTCATTGTTGTTCTAATGGAAGATTATTTACATGTCATTGTTGATCTACTTGAATTTTTGATAGGATAGTTTTTGAATGCCAAAGTGACTTCCTAATTTATTTTGTTTATAAAATAACATCCTTTCTCATTCTCCTAGTAAAGAAAATCCATGCCTCTTCAAGACTTGGTTAGTTTTTGGAATTTGCATTGTATTAAATTTTGATGCTATTGTTGGAATTTACATTGTACTAAATTTTGATGCTATTGTTGGAATTTGCATTGTACTAAATTTTGATGCTATTGTATTGGCCCTTACTTAGAAACTTTCTCAAGGGTTATCATTCTAATAGCATTGAGTGGAATTACTAATGTGTGAGATATCATTTTTATTTACAAGGAATTATTTAGTTATATTCCTATTTTTCCATAGGAACAAAGTTGTTAACTTTGTTAAAAAATAAACAAGAAGAGTTGTTGAGCAACAAGTTCCTTCCCTTTTAGTAAGGAGTGAATGTATGTTGTGTGTTAAATTTGTGTTTCCTTTTTTATGAGGAGTGAATATAGGTTGTGTTAAAAAAATTCTTGATTCAAAAACAAGCCCAAAGACTTGATGAATGTGTTCTGGAAATAGTTTTTTGGACCGATGTAACCAACAACTCCTTAGTCATAGAATTAGCCCACCGGCGAGCTTGAAATATCTATTTTTAGACCTGTAGCCCTAGGCCCTCATGATCCCAATGAGAAGATGGATTGGGAACATTTTTTCATGAATATTTTAATTGGGTAGAGATGGGGAAATGGAGTTCTTTATGAAAAGAAAAAAGAAGAGACCTTTCATTTCTCATTAATTTGAAAACAATCTTAAAGATCGATTTCACTTTAATTTGAAAAAATATTTAAAAATCAATCTTTTGATTTGATTAATTAGATATATTATCTGGTCATGGGATTAAAAAACTTTGAAGTTTGTACACAGTTAATACACCTTATTTGTAAATTATAAAATCGATAGCAAAATTTTCAAGAAAGACACGTTGCAAGCATCCCACTGCCATATGAACTTATGATGTGACAATCACATGGTCTCAAACCTCCTCAATGAGGATAATTATTTTATTCCACACACCCTCATGTTGCATGTCACACGTCCTTTTGTTGTCTCTGAATTCTTTTCAATGTTGAAAGAAGCGCTTAGAGTTATAACAACTCCTTCCACATATCTCTATACATAATTCATGCATGTTCCCTCTCCAACACACCCTCATGTTGTAGGCCACACCTCCTTCTACTATGTCTAAATTATTTGTAAATTTGAACAACAGTGGAGTGGAGTGGCATGCATGCATATATGTGTCTTTTTCCTCATAGACTGCTTCGGTTTATTTTATTAGGAACCATAGCAGGGAAGTGATTCTCTCGCTCCCCAAGATTATGACAGTGGTTTTGTCACTGAACTCGTAGATTTTTGCTACACTCCTTCACTTCAAAGAAAAAGAAATAAATACATTGTTTTGTTTCCTCTTTGTCTTATATTTAAGAAATACTAGTTGTTGATAGATTTCAACATCTTCTACAAATAGGCCACTTGATGATCGATCGTTGTTCTTCATAACATGTCTTTGAAAACGATAAGGAAACATAGTAACATGAAACTATATGATCAATACATATTTTTTGAAGTACATCGGTCTGTAACCTAGATTAAATATGTAAAATTTTGTAAGGATGAAACAGATAAGTAAAATATTCATGCAAAAAGAACCAACAAATAATCAAACAAGGATAATAGCAAGGAGGTTATTGAACTATTGTTGAGGGTGAACTGTCATATTAGCTAACATATATGAACTTTGAAGGATAAGGAATTTCAAAGTCGGGGTAGGGAAAGTATCAAAGCTAAGAGAAATCTCATTATTGATGATACTTACTACAAGGGTGGAGATGATGATGGTCTGTTCTTGGTTGGTGCAGATCTGGGTGCTCACTCAAAGGAACTTGAAAATTCGTAAAATAGAATCGATGGATTGAGAAGTAAGTATGAGGTAGAGAACAACATAATGCAAATTGATGGCCATATAGCGAGTTTTTCGGTCCTAGTGATGTGGCTGGAGACATCCCCGCTCTTCAAAGTTGGAAATAAACTTGAAATCAACAACTTCTCTAGAAGGAGACTCGTTTCATAAGTACATTGTCCTGTATCCAACAATTACCATGGCTCGATGCCTCAACCACACTCTATCGGATAGACCTCTTTTCTGCAACGAAGGTGTGCACCATTGTCCAAGGCATGGAACTTTTTAGAAGTGTAAGAAAGAGATGGTGTAGAGATGTAAGAAAGAGACAATGTGTTGGAGATTCCATAGGCGTATAAGCTACCAAGTTCCTTGTTCAAAGTATCTAGGTCTTCCATGCCTTCGGGAAAAGGAAAATAGTGTCAGACCTGGCAGGTGAGAGGTGATAGAGGAAAATGATTTCAAACATGGAAAGTGAGAGGTGATAGCTTTACATTTTTCTCGAGATATGTTATTATTAATATTATTTTGTGGATTTATGTGCAAGAAGCAACGGTAGTTCCACCTAGTTTACATGCATTTTGGTTGTACAGCAATGGATGGATGCTCCACACGATATCCATGCATCACACTCATCTAGGTTCGATCCATTCTCCCGGAGAATTGTTAGAGTTAAATCCACATTGGCCCAACCAACATGTTGGAGATAATAACATAAATTAATTTGGGCACATCAAATTATATTACGTGGCTACAAGTTCCTCAAATTAACATGATTGTTTGATGGTTTTATATCTTAAAGTTTAGTTTTTGTGGCTTATGTTAGTTGTTGGAAGGTGTGCATGGGTATCCTATATAAATATGGTATGTTCCACTCCCATAATGTTGGCTTTTCTTCTCTTGCCTCACTTCCTTAAAAACATACATTTGTGGAATGCACTAAGATGCAAATAAACTCACTCCATATAATCGTACTCTAATTGTTGGTTGTTTAAAAATGTTTTATTTTTTTGACTTAAAAATGTTGGTTGTTTACATATGCACTGTTAGAATGTACTTTTGTCTTTTGATATGCATGATGTTATGCATCATATGTGGAATATAAGTGGGTATTTAGCACTTGTTGATATTTTGTGTAACTTGTACAATTTAAGAAGCTTTTTTCATATTAACTATGTCCCATTTGTGCAACAACCTTCATAGGAAATGGGCTCGGGACAAGAATTATTTTTTGTTTTATATGGTTACCATGTGGTTGTTTTGGAAAAAATTAAAACCCCATATGAGTGTTTACAAGTCAGGAAAGTAACAGGAAGCAAATAAAAGGTTCAAATTCCTATCCAAAGCACCAATATTTGTATATTTATTTCATAACTAATGAAATAGCAATCAACGTAGTTTTTTAAATCCACAACACATGAAGCTAGCCAACCAGGGAAAGGTTGGTCTAGTTCTAGCCATCTCACGGGGAGGGGGGAAAAGAGTCATCTTGAGATACACAGGCCCTCCCGTGATCGATCGGTCCATAGTATATTTCACCGAGGAAAAGCTGCATCACCCCCTTCCCCCTATGGCTTTGATGTGCATGTGAGGGACTGGCTCAGGCAGTCAAGAGGGGAGGGTTTTGAACCTGAATCAGTTGAATATATAAGCTTCCTTCATTAGTGTGTTTGTCTATGTTGTGGGTGGAAAACTAACCGAGTGTAAGCCATGCGTGGATGATAAAATCATGTGTATGTAGGGTGGATTGAGTTGCGCCACCACCTTCTCCTCTCTTCTACATATAGATATTGATCTAACCAAGGGAATCAAGGTTGTGAGGCAAAGAGAATAAACATATGGACAATCAATATCCACTGGTGGTCGAGGATATTCATAAGCGACCTTATATAGGATGATCATCCCATATGAAGTAACACACAAAAAGAAAGTATCAAGCTCTATCAAATAACCTTGATTGTATTCAATGGGCCTGAACATGGATAGTTTGATAGATGTTGGTTATCCTGGTGTTTCCTATCTTGGGGATATAGTATGTAGCATGGATGCAACTAAAATTGATTCAAAAAACATTCTATTTTGCTTCAG
>SNQJ01S0129035.1:0-16332 GCA_010110895.2 Picea sitchensis | reverse complement strand
TTGGTTACAAACCAAGACTTCCATGCCCAAGGCATGGGTACCCTGGTTACAAACCAGGGGCCCTGATTACAAACCTAGGGTCTTTATCAATATTGGTCCCAGACCACATACCCCAAGAGTGCACTGGGGGCCCTAGATCTCGTCTAGGGTCTTAGCCATCCTCCAGGAGAATGGCTCTCGCTACTGCATGTAAATTTAACACAAAGGTTGCATCATCCCTAAGCCTGAGCTTATGTTGCAAAAATGGGGTGTATGGTTACTCCCCCATACAATAGTGGGCAATCATATCATCGCTTTAATGAACAATAAGAGCGAGACAAGGTAGACCCAAGGGTTAGCTCAAGTGGTTCTGAGCCAGACATGAAGCTATCCCCAGTAGAGGAGGTCACGTGTTTGAATCTCTTATTCCCCCTTGGGGTTAGGCTTTCCATGAACATCAGGGACAATGATTTACCCTGTTTATCATCCATGAAGTGGGGAAGTACTCGAGGGTTTCTCGTGAGATATTACCTCGGAAAAACAACACGATCTTCTATGCATTGGGTTGGATACAACGATGGAATGTGGGAAATACACAGTGTAAGGTTGCTTGACTGTGGTTTCATGGTAAGGGCTTTGCGAGTTGGGCGAGGAGCATTTGGTGAGGTTGGGGAAGGACTCTGGCCCAAGGATACTAGGTTGAAAGGTGGAAACTAGAGTGTGAGGGTGGCTTCCACAAAAATGATCAAATTTCAGCACACTATCATTGTCAGTGCTGCTGATCTGATGAATTTACTCCCGCAATAGGTGCAACAGATCGATCTCTTGAGGAAGAGTGTCAACACCTTCGAGTTCATGTTCTCCCACAATGATTAGATTCCATCTCTCTTGCCTCCAACAACCATGGCTCTCAAAATTCGCAACAAGACGGTGTTCATGAAGAAGAAATGGTAGGGTAGGTGCACAAACCAATGGACGTGGAAGAAATCGACTCTCCCACTTCGCAAAGGAGCTAGAAGTTGAAGACAGTGCTCCACCATTAAATTTTAATTTCGATATTTTAAATCTAATAACATCGTCGCTTTGGCCGAGTGGTTAAGGCGTCTGCCTGCTAAGTACATGGGGTTTCCCCGCTAGAGTTCGAATCTCTCAGGCGACGTTTCCATATTTTTAATTTTATAAACTCGCTGACTGGATTGTTGTTCGTTTGTCTGTTACTCTCTGCCATTGGTTTACTGTGTCTTCTCTACTATGGGTTTGCGGAATGTTTTTCTGTTTTTTTAAAATTAATCTCTTTCCAACTATAAGTAAACCTCCGGCACAAAATCAAAAGGGCGTTTGTAGTGCAACGGTTAACATAATTGCCTTCCAAGCAATAAACCCTGGTTCGACTCCCGGTAGATGTAACAACAGAGTTACATTTTCTTTGAAATAGAACACCATTGTTAGCTACCCGGGCATGGCTCTAGCCTTGTCTATTGTTTTAAATAGAACGCTGTTGTTGTTACTAACCTTTATTTATTTTCCATTGAACGCTACTCTTGTTACTAACCTTTATTTATTGTTTTAAATAGAACGCTGTTGTTGTTACTAACCTTTATTTATTTTTCATTGAACGCTACTTTTGTTACTAACCTTTATTTATTTTTCATTGAACGCTACTTTTGTTACTAACCTTTATTTATTTTTCATTGAAGGTGAAAAAATTTAATATAATTTAGTTGTCAATTAGTAGCTAGGATAGTGATCATTGACTAATCCACAAATGTATGCTGACTCATCACATTATTCAGTAAAAATCATGCCACTTGAGATAACCAATACTAGTAGTAAAAAATTATTATAATTCAATTGTCAATTAGTAGCCAGGATAGTGATCATTGACTAATCCACAAATGTATGCTGACTCATCACATTATTCAATAAAAATCATGCCACTTGAGATAACCAATACTAGTAGTGAGGATAGTTTATCTTATTATTACTAACGTTTATTTTAAATAGAATGTTGTTGTTGTTACTAACGTTTATTTTTTTTTCATTGAAGGTGAAAAAAATTATTATAATTCAGTTGTCAATTAGTAGTCAGGATAGTGATCATTGACTAATCCACAAATGTATGCTGACTCATCACATTATTCAATAAAAATCATGCCACCTGAGATAACCAATACTAGTAGTGAGGATAGTGATCATTGGCTAATCCATGAATGTATGTTGACTCATCACATTATTCAATGAAAACAATGCCACCTAAGATAACCTGCTCGTCTAAAAGGGGGTAGACTTTACTTGCTAGATGCCTTTGGGTCTTGGTTGTTAACTTGTTTCCTGATGTTTGAGGAAGATGAACCCTTAGCCAATTAGAAACAAATTTAAGTCTTACACCATGACCAAAAGGTTCTCGACAAAGTGAAATAGTATTTTATCTCTTGTAACAATAACATGGTTGTAACTTGTAGATAACATGATACATACTCACGAATTTTATTTGTGTTGTAAAATTAAGTATATCATTGCCCCATATACTATAGTTATATTGTCTTTCCATTTATGAAATATAATATCCCTTTGTTCTTGACCTTGATCTCTCTTCATGGCTTGACTATGGAATCGAGTATTAGATTAGGAATGTGGATCTACTCAGGTTTCAGTCTCATCTTCATGATTCATCATTTGTAAGAAATTATGGAGCACACAAAATGTCACTACAATTTTGGGCACTTTATCCTACTCTATACTTACATCTTGAAGAAATCTCCATAGCCCCTTTAGTAGGCCAAACACGTTCTTAATTTTGAATGGCCCTTGGATAAGTATTTGACAAAAGGAGTGTATAATGGTGAGCCATTGTTATTAATTTGCTTCAATAAGTATTGGGGAGATATGAGAGGCATAGTCCCCAATTAATTGAGGATAACTAATGCTTCCATCAATTTTAAATGTTGGCGCTACTAGCACCTCTCTATTTTGCATACTTATTTTTATTGCAAAACAATTCCAATGATCTATGTCATGAACATCATCGAGGGCATTGACACAAATATCCCAAAATACTTTTTGTATGTCACATATTCCTTGCAACAAAACACTACAAAAATGGTGTCAATTTTCATAGTTCATATATGATCGTTTTATCTCTTGTAGCAATAGCATGGTTGTAACTTACACATAACTTGTACACTCCTATGAACTATGATTTGGTAACTTTGTTTTTTGTTAGTAAGATCTATATTAAGTATTAACAATATTTACATAGTTGCTTGTAGTATTTAAGATACCAAAAGATGCTTAGACAATCCTCTAAAACCATAAGATGCCAATTCTGAGAGCCTATCCCTGTGGGCAAACCTGACCAAAATTGAAAGATAAATAGTCTGAGAACTAGAAGCCTAGGTAACCAACAATCCAAGTTAACAGTTAGGAAAATTATAATAGTCCGAACATACAAAAGCACTAACAAAGTTTGAGTAAAAAGGTTGAACATCATGCTAGCATTTGGAATGAGGCACCTGAGGGGCCCTTGGGGTAGCATCCACCATATTTCCAATAGTTGAAGAAGATTTCGCCCATGGATGACCGACAAAAGGAAGCTAGAAGGAGCCACCATGGTGCTTTACAATCCAAGAGACCATCGATATTAGTTGAGTGTTCTATTCATCAAGGGCTTCCATGCACCGCTTGAGTTGTCTGTTATTGCACAATTTGTACTTGCCCAAAGCCCAAGGCAAGTGGATACATAATTGGCGTAACTAGGAATGACCTATCACTGTCACCTTGATAGGAAATCCCTTTCTATTTAGAAGTATGTTGCAGTACTGCAGGGGAGATGTCCCCAATGACCTGAGGTTTTGAGAAGGCTAAGGCAAATGACACAAGGAAATCCCTCCCCTCTCACAGGTCACTCAAGTTAAAAGGTTCTTCAAGTCTTATTGAAGATGAAGAAAATGAATAATATTTGTGTACCTGCCCAAAACAAGACAACAAAGAGAAAAATGGCACTTTACGAGTACCAAAATGATATTAATGCTTCACAAGACTATGAACTCTTAGAAAATAAACTAGCTAATATAAAATTACAGCAGTGTAACAATTTATAACAACAATGATAAATTTGTAATAGCCACAATAATTATGCTTCAAAATGTTTGATAAAAGACCACAAATGATAGATTTAACTATGCCAATTGATGTTCAATAGTCACAAGCAAGTTCAACAAGATCTAGCTAGCATAAGATGTCACTTCTAAGGTGAGATTGCTACTATAAGATGGTTGTAGCAATCGTTTGCAACAACAAGAAGTTAATCACTAAAATAGGATAGCCTAGGGTTAATAGAAGTTAGTAGGTGTTCAAGAGAAGATATTTCAAAAATTGTTTGATCAATCAACACTTTGTAGTGGGTAGACTAGTGTCTTCTAGGGTAATGGAGTCAATGATAGCAACAACAACTCTTAGAGGAAAATAGCTATGATAATACTTAGTCAAAGGAGACAGAGTGGATGAGAGAGGTGTTGGTAGACCAGGGCCTCAAAACTCCAAATCCTAGATATAATTGCTAGAAAGTAATAAAGATTAGGCCCTAGCGATTTCTCTTTTCCTTAGACAAATTGAAATAAAATGCAATAGGCGATGAAGTAGGGTTACTAGAGTGCTACAATGGCAGGGATCTAGTATCTACTTATAGATAGGTGCCTTTCAAGAAATCTTAGCAAGTGGAAGATTATAGAGAAAAATATAGTAACATATGTCTTTCTCCTAGGGTTTCAAGGAAGCAATTTCATCATCTTTGACATGAAACAAGTAATTTTACCATAAGCATTCATTCACAATAAAGAAATGCAGATTTTCTACTCACTTCACCAAGAATAATCAAGCATAAACCCTAGTTGAAGATCCTCCACATGAAAATTTTCCAAAATACACCAAGATTTGCCTCCCCAAAAGTTGTGCACCACTTAGTTTCAGCCAATAACCCTTAAAGAGGGCCGAATTTCAGACCACAACTTGTGTGATGAGTGAATGATGAAGAAATGAGAGTTTTTCTCTCTTATTTAGACAATATTCATGACCTTTATTAAAATTAGGTCATTAAAAGGACGACATGGACGAATTACATATATTCAATTAATTAAACCCTAAAATCACTTTTAGAGGTGACATCATGCCCTTCTAGGGTGACATTGAGTCTCCTTCTAGGGTGACATTGAGTCTCATGGGTGGAACGTTGGGCCCCATCTACAAAACATTAGGCCTCCCAAGGCCCTGGATGATGCCACACATGCCAATTAGCACACAACTACCTCCATAATGCTAATCCTGACATTGGGTGACGTCTAGGGTCATAGAGGTGATGTCATGGGCCTCCCAAGGCCAACGTCCAAGAGGAAAGGCAAGTCCCCCCTGCCTGGGTCTAGGTCTGTCGGAGTGTCTCTGGTGCAACATCCTTCTTTCTTTTTGGTGCAAGCCTGTGGTTTATCTTTCCCCCTGGTGGAGTCACAACATCCATCTGTTGGGCTTTCAACCCCATAGAGGTCCGACCTAATCATTCCCCCACATGTACCTATCCATTGGGAAAAGCCCTGCAGCAACAACAAATACGCCCTCCAGGGGTTCATAAGTCACAGGTATCATATCAATGTCAATCACATGTAATAATCAAATTACCCAAACATGTGCATTAAACCCCCCTTTACCCAGACAAATGCTCAAATACGTTATGTAGTTTAACAAGTCAGGTTTGGAGAGGGTCTCAAGATGTGTCCTATTGGGCTAATCATCCTTACGTTTGGGGTGTTTCCCAGGTGAGAGACAATCTAGGTCATGTAAGAATGTGAAATGGTGTAGGGGAAGTGTATGGGCAGAGGGTGCAGTGATAACAAGGAAATGTAGGTCTTGTCTGTGGGCGTCTTTGTAGAGCGCAAGCTTCACCTTATCATGGATGTCGTTGTTTCCTAGCCCATTCAATGCCTTTTATTCTTAGTCTATTTCTTTTTTGTTTTCAAGGGAAAATTTGGGGGACACTATCCTAACATGGTGACCAGAGGTGATAATGTTACCCACAAGCATTTCACGGAAATGAGAAGGTTGGATCGTGATGAGACCCCTTTCTCTTGGCTATGCCACCAAGTGCCACTACCATGGTTTGGTGACCAGATAGATGGTAGTGTCATACCACTACATGCCCATGGACCTAATAGGTCGGCTCATGACGAGACCTCCCATCCACCAACTAGTACCTTGAGTTTTGTTTTATCTTACGGGTCCCCTTTTTTTACTAAGAAACCTTTTATTTCTTTCTCGGGAATCCCTAGGCGAAGCATCTCAAAGGTTTCATTTTGACTTTTAACTCTTGCCAACTACTTTTACCCTTTGGGCCTTTAGTCCCTTCTTCCCACAAGGCAAGGTACAACCCCTCCTAGCGTGGAAAACCCAATGCCCAAACCAAGGTGGGGGAAGATGAGAGGAATAATGATGGAAAGTGGTAAGTATGGAAGGAATGGACGATGACCTTTCATAGACCCACCCAATGAAAACTCATCCTAAAGGGGAACCAACTTACTAGGGCATTCTATCACCCTCCCAGGTATGAACAAGTTAAAGAGCATAATTTCCGGGCAAACGTTGCAAAACGAAGGAGAGTTTAGTGCAACATATTCAAGTGCTCCAAAAATCAGAGTGACACATACCATGATACCTGGACTCTTTACCTCATGGAGCAAGACTTACTATCACTTCAGGACCAGGCTAGTGGGATGGATGTTGCTGCTGCTAATAGATGGGTTGCACTGGAGAAAAGATGGGCCCTCTAGGGCCATGCTCAAGTCATCCGGTTCTCGACACTCCATGTCTAGGACCCGTGGGCCTCAAGACATGATCTCCTTGGTTATCCCTAGGATAGGGGATAACATCTGGCTCCAACTCAGGGACATGTGCTCCCTGTAGAGCGCATGAGAACCTCAACATCTCTGGTATGACATGTATCTGCTAGATCTCAACAAAATGAATCAATAATCATTAGGCTGGTGATATCACCCCTCACTCATATATGATATAGTGGAATAAAAGTAAGCATGCATATATACATAATGAAACTATACTACACTAGCATGATATGCAAACGGTATATACAATGGATGCAAATTCTTAACTTACCTATACTTACTTGTCATGCCGCTGGCGGGAAGTAGCACTTGATGTGTATATCATTCACCTGTAGATTCAAAGCTTCTCCTTGAACTAGGGTTGCCAAGTTAAAAGAGTTTGTTCCTGCCTGACTCATGACTTTGTAGGGACCCATCCATAATCCATTCAACTTCTTGTGCATACCAGGTTTCTCCCTTCTTTTATCCCATAACAACACTAAGTCTCCTTCCATGAAACCTCTTTCTCTTGCTTTGTGGTCGAAGGTGTTCTTAACTTTCTCTTGATTCTTCTCCATTTTACTTAAGTAAATCCTCTTAGATTCATCCAACTCCACCAATTGGTTAATTCGCCCTTGGATTGCTTCCCCTTCAGTGGTGTATTGCTGAGCGAAACGAAGGATAGGGATTTGGAGATTCAAGGGTAGTTTAGCCTCCAACCCATACACTAGTTCAAATGAGGTTTTTCCTGTTGAGGTCTTTGTTGTTATTTGATCTGTCCACATGGCATACTTGATCTTGCTATCCCAAGCCTTCTTGTTCTCTCCCACAACCTTCTTAATGATATTCATGAGGTTCTTTTTGCTTGATTCTGCTAGGTCGTTCCCTTGTGGGTAGTAGTTTGACGAATGAGATAGGACAATGCCATACTTGAAACAAAATTATGCTAAGGCAAGGAAGTTGAAAGCTTTGGCATTGTCAGTGGTGATTTTGGATGGTACCCCAAATATTGTTATGATTCCTTCTTCCAAAACATTCATGAAAACCTCCTCAATGGCTTTCTTCGTGGGAATAGATTCCACCCACTTGGTAAAATAATCCGTTGCAGTCAAAATCCATCGATAACCGTTACTTGAATTATCTTTAAATTCACCAATAAAGTCCAAACCCCATTGTTGAAAACGAGCTTCTACCACCACCGGTTTCAAAGGTTGTGCCAGGAGTTTTTGTTTACCTGCAAAGTATTGGAAAGGTTGGCATGAGCGGACATATTAGTGAGTGTCAACAAACAATGTTGGCCAATAATATCCATCTCTTAAGATCTTGTGTGCGGTAGTACGGGCAACAAAGTGCCCACCACAATACCCAGAGTGTAATTCCTTCAATAGTTTGTTGGATTCTTCTTTACTCACACATCTAAGGAGAACTTTGTTTGGGTCTTTCCAGCCAAGACAATCCTCAGTCAAACAATACTTCATAGCTTTGAGTCTTCGAGCTCTTCTTTTATAGTCTACTAGATGGTCTAGGCATGATAAGTTCCTGAGGTAGAATATTATGTCAGAATACCATTCATCGTGTTCTAGATCACTCACCACCACATTTACTTGTTCTTTTTCTCCCATCTGTATAGCTTCTTGGTTTCTCTCAGTCAACATTCGGGCTAACCCTTGTCCCTTCACAATCTTGGTGGGTTTTATTTCTAAGTCATATTCTTGGATCTTGGAAACCCACTTACCCCTAGTACCCATACAATCTTGTTGTGACAAAACATCCTTTACTATTGGGTTAGGGACATAAGCCTTAATCTTTTTATAACCCACATAGTTTTTAAAATGCTTGAGGGATTTCACCAAGGCATAAGCTTGATTTTCATTAATTGAATAATTCATCTCTGAATCCCTAAGGACCTTACTCATGAACGCAATAGGATGTTCATGGTCATCAACATCTTTTTTCAACAAGACACTTGCGATAGTATCTTGAGAAGCAAAAGAGAATATCATGAAATCTCGTGAATAATCAGGACTAATCAGATTTGGGGCTTGGGAAATGGCGTCTTTTATATCTTCAAAGTATTGGAGGGCCTTGTCATCCCACCTAAATGCTATCTCCTTTTTAAGTAATTCACTCATGGGTTTTATTCTTTCGGAAAAGTTTGGGACAAATCTTCGAATAAAGTTTATTTTTCCAAAGAATGATTGTAGGGATTTTTTGTTGGCAGGGGGGCACACATGTTTGATAGATTGTATCCTTTCTGGGTCTACATAAATTCCTCCCTTTGAGACTATGTGTCCCAATAGCTTTCCCTTATCTATCCCAAAAATAGACTTCTTAGGGTTCAAGGAAATACCATATTTCTTACACCTTTCAAAAACAATCCCGAGGTGTGATATGTGGTCTTTTCTTTCCTTTGATACGACTGTGAGGTCATCTTGGTAAATTTCTATAATTTTTTGAATAATATCCCTAAAAGCAAAGTCCATTGCTCTATGAAATTTCGAACCTACATTCATAAGGCCAAATGGAATTCTCAAATACATGATTGTTCCCCATGGTGTGGTAAATGTTGTTTTGAGTTGATCTTCTCTCTTGAGTAACACTTGATTGTATCCAGAAAATCCATCCAACATGGACATCATGCTCACCGCCATGACTTTTTGTAGTAATTGTTCCATATTTGGGAGGGGGTAATTCTCTTTCAAAGATGGTTGGTTAAGGTTTCGAAAATCTATGCATAGGCGTATGTCACCTCTTTTCTTTCAGACCACTACCAAATTGGACATCCATGAAGGATATATAATGGGGGATATGATACCAACATCTACCATCTTTTGAAGTTTCTTTTGTATCTGGTTTTCCAACTTAGGGTTAATATGCCTTAGTTCTTGTCGGAAAGGTTTGGCTCCCTCTTTCAAAGGTATAGCATGTTGGATGACATCACCCCTATAAGCCCTTAAGTCATCGTAAGTCCAAGCAAAGGTATCCTTAAATTCTCTTATGAGGTCAAGCATCTCATTCATTTCTTCTTTTGTCGTACCTTTCCCTATATTGACCATTCTTGGATCCATATCGGTGCCGATTTTGAATTCTAAGACTTCATCTGTTTGTTGTTTGGGGTTTTTTCCTTTGTAAACATTGTGTCTATCAAAGAATTGTTATAAAGGAACACACCCTTTCGACAGAGTGTTATTTTGCAATTTTACTACATCCAGGTCCATGGAATCAGCTAGGAAGTTTACTTGTGAATTGGTGAATTCTCTATTGTTTTCCATGAATCTAAGGGTTTGACTATCATCTTCAAATACTTGCCAATGTTCAAAGTTATCAGGGATCGATGGTCTAAATAGGATCGCCATTTTGCACAAGTTCTAGAGGGGACCCTCACAAGGTTGCAAAGTAGATGTTGAGACAGCCAAAGCATTTGCTACATCATTTTTTTCTTCGGGAACTGCTTCGATTGATACTACCTCAAAGGATTTTGCAACAGATCTTGCAAAGTCTTGGTACCTTTTTAGTCTCTCATTCTTTGCAGAAAATTTTAACAAAACTTGTGATACTATTAGGTTTGAATCTCCTATAACCCTCAAGTGTGTGATACCTTTGTCAATTGCCAAGTTAAGACCTATAATCAAATATTCATATTCAACAACGTTGTTTGTACAATGAAATTCAAGTCTATAGGAGTAGTAGAAATTTTCCTTAGATGAGGTTGTTAGAACAATGCTTGCCCCTGAAGCAAAACTCGAATGAGCACCATCAAATTCTAGGGTCCATATTCCTTCAAGTGTTTTTCCAAGTTCATCTTTGAAGTTTCTTCCTTGGACAAACAAACTTTCCACCCATTATTCACACATAGGAGTTGATCATTGGGTTTTTCAGGAGTTTCAATGAGGCATCCTATGATAGGTTCCTTGTGAAGGGTAAAAAATCCTCCTTCGGGATGGGGTATAACAAATTTGGAAGCTTGGTCTTGGAATCTCCCGGTTCGTTTTCTATCAAGTACTTGCAGAGTAGAATCCCCCAACTGCCTAATGTGTCTATCACCATTACACCGATCTTGAAAGAGAATCAGGGAAGGTATGGAAGGCAACACTTAGGTCTTTGATAATTCCTCGTGTAAAACCATCTTGTGTATTTGGTTGTGATTTATTGACATCTAGTTGGTACATAACCCTTTCCATCATAATGTTTCTAGCGGTATCTGGGTAAAAAACACAATTATGGAGAAGGAGATCATTGATCTGGAGGGTAACATAAAAAGGTGTAGGTTCACCGTATTTTGTTCCCAAGCTTCCAACATGATATACAACAAAGAATTCTTCTTCACGGTCATCTTCCTCAGTGATTTGTGAAGGTAATTATTCAATGTCTTCAACCTCAAGATATTCATAGGTATCCTGAGGGGAATTCAAATCCTCAGGGGGATCGTGTCTTTGTGAAAATAAGGAAGCATCTTCCATGCTTGAAAAACCCGTGCTCCACTTTCTAGGAAGAGTATGATTTTCTACCTCTAGAATCTCTGGGAAGTCATGCTCTTGCTCTTCCATGTTTTCCTCATTTATCCCTAAGATGTCATCTTTGTTCACAAGATTGATCTGGCAAATGGAATTGTCGAACTCAAGATTTTCTTCAATTTGGCAGGAAACATCTTGTGCTTCCTTGAGGCTTGTAGGAAATCGATTTTTGAGGATAAATTGTAAATTTCCTTCAAAGGAGTTTAGATAGTGTTAGAGAATAGTGCTCTCTTGGTGAAAGTTGGGCTCAAGTCTGCCAATTAGGGTGTTGAACCTATCATTGAATTCTCTAACATCTCCATCACTTTGTTTGCAAATTTTGAGGTATTGGGAATAAATGGAGGCCATATTTTCCACCATACCCCATCTTTTGAAGAAATCCCATTCCAAATCTTCAAGGGTTTTGAGGCTACCATTTGGGAGTTTATTAATCCAATCTTTGGCACTCCCTGTGAGTGAGGCCAAGAAAAGTCTCATAAATCTGTCAGGATGTTCTTTTCCAGATTGATGGAATTCATAACCCTCACAAAATTTAGTCCAATGTGTGTTGCCATAAGACCCTACCTCTCCCGAGAATTCGGGTATCCAAGAGTCAACTTCTTTTGGGAGATCATGTAATGCTCCTTGGATATTGACCAATTCGAAAAGGACAAAAAGTTCTTTGGAAGACCATTTAGGAGAACCTATAAGGATGACAGGGATCAGAGGATGATAAGGTGTACACTGACGTCCACTACGAGTCATCATTGATGGAGTCGCCAGATAATCTTCTCGAGATTATCAAAGAGATGAGGGGATCACCCTCAGTGGAGTCACCAGGTAAGCTTTGTAAGATAAATTCTTTGAAGGGAAGGCTTACCGAAAAAGTGTCGTTTTGAGGAATATTGACTCAGTGTTCCCCGACAACGGCGCCAAAACGTTATCGCACAATTTGTACTTTCCCAAAGCCCAAGGCAAGTGGATACAAAATTGGTGTAACTGGGAATGACCTATCACTATCACCTTAATAGGAAATCCCTTTCTATTTAGAAATATGTTGCAGTACCCTAGGGGAGACGTCCCCAATGACCTGAGGTTTTAAGAAGGCTAATGCAGATGACACAAAGAAATCCCTCCTCTCTCACAGGTCACTCAAGTTAAAATATTCTTTAAGTCTTATTGAAGATGAAGTAAATGAATAATATTTGTGTACCTGCCCAGAACAAGACAGCAAAGAGAAAAAATGCACTTTCTGAGTACCAAAATGATATTAATGCTTCACAAGACTATGAACTCTTAAAATATAGACTAGTTGATATAAAATGACATCAATATAACAGTTTATAACAATGATGATAAATTTGTAACAACCACAATAATTATGCTTCAAAATGCTTGATAAAAGACCACAAATGATAGATTTAACTATGCCAATTGATGTTCAATAGCCACAAGCAAGTTCAACAAGATCTAGCTAGCATCAGATGTCACTTTTAAGGTGAGATTGTTGTTGTAAGATGGTTGTAGCAATATTTTGCAACAACAAGAAGTTAATAACTAAAATAGGATAGCCTAGGGTTAATAAAAGTTAGTAGGTGTTCAAGAGAAGATATTTCGAAAATTGTTTGATCAATCAACACTTTGTAGTGGGTAGACTAGTGTCTTCTAGGGTAATGGAGTCAATGATAGAAGCAACAACTCTTAGAGGAAAATAACTATGATAATAATTAGTCAAAGGAGACATAGTGGATGAGAGAGGTGTTGGTAGCCCAAGGCCTCAAAAATCCAAATCCTAGAGATAATTGCTAGAAAGTAATAATGATTAGGCCCTAGCGATTTCTCTTTTCCCTAGACAAATTGAAATGAAATGCAATAGACAATGAAGTAGGGTTACTAGAGTGCTACAATGGTAGGACTCTAGTATCTACTTCTAGATAGGTGCCTTTCAAGAAATGTTAGCAAGTGGAAGATTATAGAGAAAAATATAGTAACATATGTCTTTCTCCTAGGGTTTCAAGCAAGCAATTTCATAATCTTTGACATGAAACAAATAATTTTACCATAAGCATTCATGCATAATAAAGAAATGTAGATTTTCTACTTACTTCACCAAGAATAATCAAGCATAAACCCTAGTTGAAGATCCTCCACATGAAAATTTGCCAAAATACACCAAGATTTGCCTCCCCAAAAGTTGTGCACCACTTAGTTTCAACCAATAACCCTTAAAGAGGGCTGAATTTCAGACCACCACTGTTATGCGTGAATGATGAAAAAATGAGAGTTTCTCTCTCTTATTTAGACAATACTCATGACATTTAATTAAAATTAGGTCATCACAAGGCCGGCATGGCCAAATTACATGAAAAATCCAGTTTTTACATAAATTCAAATAATTAAACCCTAAAATCACTTTCAGAGGTGATGTCATGCCCTTCTAGGGTGACATTGAGTCTCTTGGGTGGAACGCTGGGCCCCATATGCAAAACATTAGGCCTCCCAAGGCCCTGGATGATGCCACACATGTCATTTAGCACATAATTGCCTCCATAATGCTAATCCTGACGTTGGGTGACATCTAGGGTCACAGAGGTGACATCATGGGCCTCCCAAGGCCAACGTCCAAGAGGAAAGGCAAGTCCCCCCTGAGTCTAGGTCTTCCAGAGTGTCCTTGGTGCAACGTCCTTCTTTCTTCTTGGTGCAAGTCTATGGTTTATCTTTCCCCCTGGTGGGGTCACAACATCCATCTGTTGGGCTTTTAGCCCCATGGAGGTCCGACCTAGTCATTCCCCCACATGTACCTATCCACCGGGTAAAGTCCTACAACAACAAAAAATATGCCCTCCAGGGGCTCATACGTCACATGTATCATAGCAATGTCAATCACATCTAATAATCAAATTACCCAAACATGTACATCAAACCCCCCTTTACCTAGACAAATGCTCAAATACATTATGCAATTAAACAAGTCAAGTTTGGAGAGGGTCTCAGTATGTCCTATTGGGCTAATTATCCTTAAGTTTGGGGTGTTTCCCATGTGAGAGACAATATAGGTCATGTAAGTGTGAGAAATGGTGTAGGGGAAGTGTTTGGGTAAAGGGTGCAGTGATAACAGGGAATTGTAGGTCTTTCCTATGGGTGCCTTTGTAGAGGGCGAGTTGCACTTTATCATGGATGTCATTGTTTCCTAGCCCATTCAATGCCTTTTATTCTTAGTCTTATTGTTTTTTTATTTTCAAGGGAAAGTTGGGGGACACTGTCATGACGTGGTGACCAGAGGTGACAGTGTTAACCACAAGCATTTCACGAAAATGCAGAGGTTTGCTCGTGATGAGACCCCCTTTCTCTTGGCTATGCCACCAAAAGCCACTACCCTGGTTTGGTGAACAGATAGATGGTAGTGTCATACCGCTAAATTCCCATGGACCTAATAGGTTGGCTCATGATGAGACCTCCCATCCACCAACTAGCACCTTGAGTTTTGTTTTATCTTACAGGTCCCCTTTTTTTACTGAGAAGCCTTTTATTGCTTTCTTGGGAATCCCTGGGTGAAGCATCTCAAAGGTTTCATTTTGGCTTTTAACTCTTGCCAACTACTTTTACCCTCTGAGATTTTAGCCCCTTCTTCCCACAAGGCAAGGCATAACCCTTCCTAGCATGTCAAACCCAATGCCCGAACCAAGGTGGGGGGAGATGAGAGGAGTAATGATGGAAACTGGTAAGTATGGAGGGAATGGACGATGAACTTTCATAGACCCACCCAGTGGAAACTCATCCTAAAGGGGAACTGGCTTACTAGGGAATTTTGTCACCCTCCCCAGTATGAACAAGTTAAAAAGAATAATTTCCAAGCAAACGCTACAAAATGAAGGAGAGTTCAGTGCAAGATATTCAGGTGCTCCAAAAATCATAGTGACACATACCATGATATCCAGATTCATTACCTCATGGAGCAAGAATTATTGTCACTTCAGGACTAGGCTGGTGGGATGGATGCTATTGTTGCTGATAGATGGGTTGCACTGAAGAAAAGATGGGCCCTCTGTGGCCATGCTCAAGTCATTCGACTCTCGACACTCCATGTCTAAGATCTGTGGGCCTTGAGACATGATCTCCTTGGTTATCCCTAGGATAGGGGATAACACTGTCTAAAATTCCACTCCTTAGGAAGCATCCCTAAAGCCACCATCGTTTTTGTGTGCCAATAAAGTTTGATAGTCTTGTAAAATTTGGATTTTTTGGTTCTTGTGCAACCCAAATCATGGATAATTCCTCCCACTTGATGTTCGACCTCCTCATATTCTTTGAATTCTCTGACCAATTTCACTTCCTCTTCCAAGGTGGGCATAATCGTCTGATCCTCCTGAGGGACAACTCATGATAAAACTCTGTTGCCTTAGCAACACGAGCAACCAGTATGGTAAAGTCTAGGCCGCCTCCCGTAGGGACCATAATGAAATGGGGATGAGGGGGAAAAGCTTGCTTGACAAAGACATGGTAAGAAGACCAACCAAATAACATAGTATACTAGAGAAGATAGCAGAACTGAAAATCTTTGAAAGCCACACCTTGATCCATTTGTCAATTTAACCTTCCCAAATCCATCATACCAACAAGAACAGAGAGTACAACATCGCCAATGCTTTGCATTTTCACGAGGGACAATATCATTCAACGTCGTGCGAGGAGAGATTTGATCGTGCAATCCATCTCTCCCCCATTCAATTCCTTGATCACATTCATAACCGACTTCATCCTTGGCATTTGGGCATCGTACAAGAAATGAGACACCTAAAGTCGCTACCCTCTCAACTGTTGTCATGTTGCATCTGAGACATGACACCCCATTCGAGGATATGATTTGGTAACTTAAAACAATTTTAAGTATTCATTTTGTTCCTCTATAACGGAAAATGAAAATAAACTTAATAGTGAAATAAATCAATGTGCAAAAGTAAGATTATTTAAGTATGTATATATTTACCAACAAATTG
>SNQJ01S0129033.1:26061-37165 GCA_010110895.2 Picea sitchensis | reverse complement strand
TCCTTTTCCTTTCTTAAGTCAACTTAAAAATACAACTTTTAACTTCTTGACTTTTCCCCCCTCAGTGTGAGACTATGACCTAGTGGGGGTGCCCAGGCCACTGAGTCTCCTCATCACCTCTCTAAGAGGTGGGGGACATTACACTTCACTACTACTTGGGCTACATTCATGTATGCTAACATTCCCTTTGGATTGATGAATGCTGGGGCAACCTTCCAACGAGCTATGGACATTGCATTCATTGGAGAAAAAGATAAATTTGTAGTCATCTATTTGGATGACATTACAATTTTCTCC
The DNA here is from genome assembly GCA_010110895.2 of Picea sitchensis. Taxonomy (NCBI): domain Eukaryota; kingdom Viridiplantae; phylum Streptophyta; class Pinopsida; order Pinales; family Pinaceae; genus Picea; species Picea sitchensis. The sequence continues at coordinate 36,868 of SNQJ01S0129033.1, read as the reverse complement.
AGGTCTGATAAATAACATTGTTATCATATAATAAAGGTCTTCTTGAAATGCAGGAAATTTGGTCTCTCCTTAAATCCTAAAAATTCATTGTTCTCCATGAAGGAGGGGAAATTATTGGGGCACATAGTATCATTTGAGGGAGTAAGGATTGATCCCAGTAGGGTAGAAGCTATCCAAACCTTGTCACTCCCTGGATCCAAGTAAGAAGTTCAGTATTTCTTGGAGAAACTTAATTTTTTGAGAAGGTTTGTTTCTAATTTTGTTGAAATGGTAAAATATATTATGACCATGTTGACGAAGGGAAATGAAGTCAAGTGGACTACAAAATATTGAAATTCTTTTGATCAAATAAAGAAGGCCTTGAACGAAGCACCTGTGCTCATCAATCTTGATTACTCTAAGGATTTTATGATTTTCTCTTTCGCTTCATTTGACACAGTAGTAGTTGTTTTATTGCAGAAAAATGCTCAAAGGTTGGAGCATCCTATTTCATTTTCCAGTAGGGCATTGAGAGAAGTTGAGCTAAGGTATGACATCATGGAAAAGTAGGCCTATTGTTTGGTAAAATCCCTCAAGGATTTCAAAGTCTATGTTTATAATTCAAAGTTCATTCCATATGTCCCTTCATCTGTTGTGAAAGACATCCTCATCCATCCTGACATAGACGAAAGAAGGAGCAAGTGGATTTCCAAGATCCTTGAATTTGAGCTTGAAATAAAGCCCACCAAACTAGTTAAAGTCTAAGGTTTAGCTAGGTTGATGGCTGAATCTAATTGAAAAGATTTGGGGGTAAATTTTATCAACAATTTTTCATAAAATTAGCAAGCAGAGTTGCTTGATGAAGATTCTCAAGTCATCTTCCCATTGGAAAAATGCACTTGGTACAAGGACATTATATTTTTCCTACAGAAGTTGTAGCCTCCTGATGGCATGGAAAGGAACAAGGTAAGAACCTTGAAGCTCAAATCAATTAAATATTGTCTTATTGATCAAGTATTATATTGGAAATACCCTTTGGGAGTGCTTTTGATATGTCTAGACCCACATGAAGCCCAAAATATTATTTATGATTTTCATGACAGATTATGTGGGGGGAATCACTTCTGGAGAACCACAGCCTACAAGATTCTCAGGGATGGGTATTTTTGGCCTAATATATTCATTGATGTATGTGCAAAGATAAGGTCTTGTGTCAAGTGTAAAAAATTCCATGGAAATAAACAACTCAAGTCTTTTCCATTGAAATCGGTGGTAGCTTCAGAACCCTTTCAGCAGTGGGGCCTAGATTTTATTGGGGAAATTCATCCTACTTCAAGTAATCAACATAGTTGGATCTTGACTGCCACATACTACTTTACTAAGTGGATAGAGGCCATCCCTACAAGAAATTCTTCCCACAAGATAATCATTGGTTTTCTTGAAGATATTATGGAAATATTTGGTTGTCCAAACATAATTGTCACTGATAATGCTGCATCTTTCAAAGTTGAACCATTGATTAAGTTTTTTAAACAGTTTGGAATCACATTGATTCACTCTAATCCTTACTACCCCTAAGGTAATTGACTGGTAGAGTCCTCTAAAAATATCATTATTAAGATCATCAAAATATTGCTAGAAGACAACAAGAAAGCTTGGGATTCAAAGATTAAATTTTCGTTATGGGATAATAGAGTGAAAACAAAGAGATCTCTTAGTGTCTCTCCTTTCCATCTGGTGTATGGATTTGAGGCCATCTTTCCCTCTCAACTCGCCTTACCTGTGGAAAAATTCTTCCAATATTATCAAGGAGAACCAGATGATATGATCAGAAGAATACAACAGCTGGTAGAAGTGCAGCAGATGAGGGAGAAACTACTGGACAAAGCCCATGACCATCAAAAGAATATCAAACAAGATTTTCATAGAAAAGTAAGGAAAGAGGATTTCTAGTTGGGAGATCTAGTACTCAAGTGGGATGCACCTAAAGAAGATAAAGGAAGGCATGGTAAATTTGAGGCCTTATGGATTGGACCGTTCAAAGTTTCTTAGATATTTTCAAATAACACTTACAAGTTGCATGATTTGGAGGATGCTGAAGTTTTTGGTATCCCTGTAAATGGGCATTTTCTGAAGAAGTTTTTTACTTAAGTGATGAGTGGCTTCCCATGTCATTGTAAATATAATTTTTCTTTTGCTTTCAGTTTTTATAAACGACTCCATAACCCAACAACTAAGGCACTGGAACTACTTGTTCTTGGCAAATCGCAGGGAACATGCCATCCCCTGTGAAACCAAATGTTATCACATAAAATTGTCAGAGTCTTGTGGGTTTGTAGTTTCTACCTAAGTCTGTAATTTTCCCCCGGTCTCCCTATTTTCCCATCCCACAACTAATCATTTGAATCCTCAATCATGCATGTCGCGGCCATGAACACAATAGTCCATTTTGGGTTTGAGGAACAAGAAGAAGGCAGTTTAAATATTTCAATGATGGAGATTCATCATGCGAATCGATCGACGACTTGCATTATTTCGGAAGGTTAAAAGTTGCATGAAGTTTTGCGCCAGAGAAAAATCCCGAAGTCAAAGAGTCGAGAAAATATTTAATCTGGGTCATACATCTCATTAGGAGAGATCAATGGTGGAAAATAATCATGGGAATTGAGATTTTGAAATATCATTAAAGTTGTTCGTCAAAGGTCCAAACTCCCAAAACCCGAAATCAAAAGCAACCATTTGATTCTGAGGGACACGTGGCACCAGATCCGAGAAGTTGTGATTTCATGAATCTAAGGTTTTAGCATGGAGCACGACGCAAGTTTGAGAAGTGTAAAATCACGAAGTGCCCAGGAATTGGGCCCATGATCATAGCTCGTGGTCATATGGAAAGTGGTTCCATAAAGAAGTGTAAGTTCCTATTGCGCGACTAACGATTGGGGTTTTTGGGAAGCAATCGTGGATGTCAAATTCAAAGCGAGTTCTACTGTCGATTTGAATAAGGCCATTTCAAAATTTTGGGCATCGAGATATTTGGAATCAAGTGGAGTGGAGACTCCCAAAAGATGAAATCCTGAAGAACCTTTGGATATGAGCCCTAGGTCATGGCCCGAGGTTGCATGCAGGATGGAGTGATGGAGAGGAGCCGCGCCAAAGGCCAAAAGTGCACGTATTGGTCATAAAAGAAGATATGCATGGCCTCAAGGCATTGGGATTGACTTGAAGAAGTCATGGGCACTGCCTGGAACATTCATGGGAATCAGGCCTCATCCTGATTTTGATGAATATAGTTAATGGAAATGGGGGAGGTGGTTGAAACCTTGTCTCAACCCATAAATGGAAAATAGGATGAAGATGGTCGTGAGTGCAGATTGGCAATCCGAAGTTTCCTTATGGATGAATTTTCCTACAAAATGCATAACTGAGGAAAGCTCGCGTCTAACATAAGAAGGATTGCACAGTTTGACAGAGAAGGCACTAACTAAAAGGTTTAAATGCATAGGTCTGATCATGCTCCCAGTGGTTGCAACATTTCTGAGTATATATAGGTAGTTTTAGTATTTTGTTAAGGTTGAATGGTTGAGATAGGCTCTCTGATATTATAATATTTTGATGAAGAACATCGGTTCTCTGGTTATGTACTTGATTTGATACTTTTGGATTAATCTAATTCATCTTTCTTACATTGGCATGTTTACAGGAAGAGTGTGTTTTTCATTGATGGCAAGAACAAAAGGCGGAGCAGAAGGTGATAAATCTCAGGAGGAATAACGACAGTGGTCATTAGATCACCAATCCCGAACACCCCACAATCATTTGATCACTCTAAGTGGAAGGACATGATAAGATAGAAGAGAAACACTGTATATAGATCGAGTTATTGATCTAAGAACATGATCAATGAACAACATTTTTTTCAGGTCAAAATTTGCGAGGAGGTTACTGTTTGAGGAATCTCACTTCAGAAGAATTGGAAACTTGAAAGTCGAATTACCCGAAATCTGAAATGAATAAGGACCATTGGATCTGGAAAAAATGCAATGACCGTTAGATCAACCTCCAGTGACCAGAGGAAGTGTAGAGGAGAAGTATAGATGTGATCCATTGGATCTGAGCATCGAGGATCAAAAGCGGTTGGATCCATAGATAAATGCACGAATGTTAATCCTTTGGATGAGCATAGGAGAGTGGACTTGTTAAAGTTCTGAAGTCCCAAAGTAAGCAGGGATCATCCATCGTCAAGACTGACAGGTGGCACATGATCCACAACTCTGGAGTGAATCACTTTGGGATTTTATGGTTGGAAAGGAAATGAAAAGTCACGAAGTCCCGAAGGATGAAGGTCTGAAGTCACTCTCAGTCATCGATCTGAGATACATTTTGGGAGTTAGGACAACCATTAGATCCAGGAGAAGAACATGTGTCACATGAGGAGATCCACATCAGTAAGGAAAAATGACACAATCAGATATTGTCAAGTGTCAAGTTGAATTGACATTTCAGGTACGTGCAAATCGTGAATCTGAGTGACACATGAAAACTATTCAGGTCGTGCCATGGCATCAAGTGACGTAAGCAATTTATGTCACTGTGGGAGTTTTACTTCAGAATTTTTACCACCAGTGATTAGACTAAAGTACCAAAGTCCCGAACGTCAAAGACCCTGGTCGTTGATCACTAGGAGGGGTACGTGTCAGAATATTACACATTCAAGCATAAATACTCTGGGAAAACATGAAGTAGAAAGGTTTGAAATCATCGAATCCTGAACAGCCGATTCAGTTGGGAGTTGTCAATCTACGAGAGGAAAAATGTCACTGTATCTACGAGAGGAAAAATGTCACTATATTGCAAGCTCTGGGTAAAACGCTCAGAGGGAAGTCAAGCGAGGAGAGACTAAAATCTAAGAATGTCAAAGGGAGAAGTCTTGGAGCGGAGGATAGTCGTTGGATTAAAGAGGAAAAATGTCCACAAATATTCCATTTCGGAAGATATCCAGTCAAAATAAATGAGAAGTTGACATTTGAAATCTCCAGAGTCCGGAGACTTGAAGGATATCTCGACCATTAATCCAAGAGGGACATGTGTCAATGGATTGTCAACTCTGAAAGATTGACGTACGAAGGAAAGAAGGGTTTGAGATTTGAAACTCCCAAAGCCCGGATCATGAAACAAATCATAGTCGTTGATCCATAGAACTTGAAAGGACAGATTTGAATCGACAGTTCAAGAGGACCATCAATATCGTGAGATCAATGTTCCCGTCACATTGTGGGGATTGAAGGTGTGCGAATGTTAATGAGTTGAGGGCAGGCTGCAATCGAAACCATGGTTTTGGAGAAGGGACACATGGAGGCTCGAGGCAAATTGTGGGGTGAAACACAGTTTGTTTTAAACCACCTTTAGACGCATCTACAATCATGTGGTCACATGAGTTCATCGCCCAAGGTCATATCGAGAATGGAGCTAGTGCTTAATAGGCATTAGTTTGGAGTTCGGGAGTTTGGGAGTTTGGAAGTTGTGAAAGTCAGGGTTGTCTCACATCCAAATACCCGAAATATGAAGTCCCAAAGTTCTTCACCCAGGTCACATCCAGAAGTCACGTGGAGAGATAAAATAGAGGAAGGAGCTAGTGTCTCTAAGCTCCACTTCATATATCGAGAGTTGGGAGAATCGAGATGTATCATAGCAATATTCCTGAAGTCATGTGTCATGAAGCACCTGTTGGTTAGGTGTATGGTCACTGCCGATGGTCACGTGAAGGAACGGGCCTAGAAGCCAAAGAAGCCAAAAGTGGCTGGTTGTAACTGACAGACAAGACAAAGAGTTGCGACTGCCAGAGAAGCCAAAGAATATTTGGATAATGACCACTAATGATGAACAGATTCAGGATAACCTCTAAATAAGATGAAGAGTTTGAATGATGATTAGGTAGAGAACTCAGTGTGAGAAAGACATGTAGAACAAAGAATATAGGGAGTTTTTCTGAAAGTGATGCATGTGGGTAGGATGAGATAGAGTGCATAAATGAAAGGGGAGATCCGTGGTTTGGTGAAAAGCATGCAGAGGCAACACAAAGAATAAAAATCAGAAGAGAAACTGAACAGTCAGTGGTGTTGAGCGCAGAAGGAAGCAGAGCATAGCATAGAAGCAGAACGATGCAGAAGTGGAATAAAGGATAGAAGTTGAAGAAGGTAGAGGAGACATGGAGATGTAACAGACCATACCAGAGATAGAGAAAGTAAGTAAAGTTTTGTAAGATTCAATCAGGGTGGTAGGGTGGTGCTAGGGAGGATTGCAGTCCTCTAGACTCTAGTTGTCACTAGAAGATATTCTGGGAGGTAGTGCTTGCATCTAGTGGGTGCTAGAGAAACCTGGGAGTTGGTGCTTCCATATAGATAGTGCTAGAGAATTCTAAGAGTTGGTGCTCTCTGCAAGTTGTATCTTTCTATTAAAGGTTGTAGCCTCATATTTGAGTTGGATCTCAAAGACTGTGATGTACATGAAATTTGGAGCTTGATTGACATCCTAAGAAGAAGAGGTTTTCACCCTTATGGGTTTCCTCATGAAAATTAGTGTCCCTATGTATTATGTGTTATTGATCTAATATTGTATATCTATGCATGTTAAGTTATCAACAACACATTAAATAATAATCTATAAAGAATCATAAAATAACAATAAAAGTTTCAAGCTTATATACATAACTGATTCACCCCCCCCCCCTCCGCTCAGTTATATTTCCAGCAATTGGTATCAGAGCAGCTGCCTTTGATCAAAGGTAGATCCATAAGCTTGAACATGACTAGTCATGATGGAAGTTCAACTAATAGACCCCCTCTGTTTGATGGAACAAACTTTTCATTTTTGAAAATAAGAATGAGAACACATTTAATGTCTTTGGGTGTCGATGTTTGGGATGTCATTGAAACATGATATGTGAAGCATGTAGTCTTGGCCTCAAAATATGATAAACTGGAGTTTAGCTTTAATGAAAAAGTAATGAATGCCATCCTCGGTGGAATTGATGAAGCTCATTTTGTCAAAGTCATGCACTGTGATTCAACAAAATTTATGTGGGACAAGCTGATAAGTAGTTATGAAGGTAATGGAAAGGTGAAAGATGCAAAACTTCTTACTCACAGACTGAAATTTGATCAATTAAAGATGGACGAAGACAAAAATATGAGTAAGTACTTCTTACATATAGAAGAACTTGTCAACACTGTGAAAGGCCTAGGTGAAATAGTAGATGAACCTTTTCTAGTCCAGAAAATATTAAGATCTCTTCCTGATAGATTTAACTCAAAGGTCTCTGCGATAGAGGAAATAGTTGATCTCAAAACAGACACTAGATCAACTTCTTGGAACCCTAACTACTTATGAAATGAGAATCACCAAAGGTAAATCAACTACAAGAGAGGCATCTTTTAAAGTAGAGAAAAACATAGACTCCAATATCGATGAGATTGAAGAAAATTTTGTGAGAAGACTGAAGAAAGGATCAGGAAAATAAAAAAGTAAACTGCCCTTCAAATGTTTCAACTATGGTAAGATTGGTCATTTTTCATCTAAGTGTCCTCACAAAAGAAAGGATCAGACATATGATGGTGAAGAGAAGCACAAACACAAGAAGGTCTATAAAGAGAATAATTTTAAGAAGAAAAGCCTTTGTGTAAACAATGATGATGATCTCTCAGATGATGAAAGCAGTGACTCTTCTATTGAAGATAAAATAAATGATATCATGCTAATAGATTTAGAATATCTAAACAATGAAGATACATAAATTGAGTTCGTTGATTGTGAAGCGGTAGTAGATCTTGAAGGAGAACTTGTCAGTGCCATGGAAGGGATTGATAGACTCAGAGAAAACAAAATAAAACAAAAACAGTTACTGCTCAGGTATGAGAAAAACATACAATGAACCATCTGAAGAAATTACTCCGTTGATGGTTAATTTAGAAGAAGCTAAGAATATTGAAGACATCCTCAAACAAAAATTGAAGGAACCCAAAACAAAAGGTGAAAAATTGGAAGCTGAAGTAGGGACTGTCAGAAAAGATCTAGAGAAAGTTTAGGCCTTATATCATCAGAATCTGACAAGTGTTAAATCCTCAGAAGGATTATCCTCCATTTTGAATCAGTAAAGGAGTTCAAAGTTGAAAACTGGTTTGGGTTATGAAGATGGATCAAGTAGTGGTCAGCCAAGCAACAAAGAATCCATCAAGTTTGTCAAATCTACAACCCTTGACAAAAACAAACCTGCAAAAAAAAATGAAGATAATCAACCCCCAAGGAGGAGTGAAGGAAAGTCTACTAGAACTGAATATGTAGAACAAAGAAATAATACACCCTCTGCTCAAGGAAATCATCAACATGGAAGAAATCAACCTGATCAAAGAATACAACCATTTTCCAGGTACAAAGATTTTTTCTATGGATATTGTTTTTACTTCTCTAACTTTGGCCACAAAGTTGTAAATTGTTCCTTAAGATTTAGACATGAGAAAACAAGACAACCAAGGAATAAATATTTGCCACAAAAAAKAATGAGGAAGACAAGTAACAAAAAACCACAGACTACAAATCATGTGATGGTTGGGAAAAGGACGTAGATTAAACATAACAATCGTTATGATCCTTTATTCAATGAACCATAATGTTACATCTTCCATAATTATGGACATGAAGCTGCAGTCTATTGCTTAAAAAAATATAAGCCAGATTCAAATCACAGAGCTGAAAACATCAAGGTTTGGAAGAAGAATGAAGATAACAAGTGTGGATTAGTGTTGCCATATAAAAGACAAAAATACACCTGGTATATTGACAACATATTCTCCAGTCATATGATAGGTGACAAAAGTAAGTTCCTATTACTCAAAGAAAATAAATTAGGGAGTGTGACCTTTGGAAATGATGCTCTAGAAAAGATTAAAGGTAAAGGTCTAGTAAGATTAAATAATGGAAGAATCAAAGCTCAAGATGTATTATTTGTTGATGGTTTAAAGAAAAATATTCTTAGTGTCAATCAGATATGTGACAGAGGATGTGAAGTCACTTTCACTGCCAAGAATTGTAAAAAAAGACAGTAAACACAGGAGCGCTGATTGCAAAAGGGGTTAGAATTGAAAACAATGTATATGTTCTGAAGGAAGATAAGGAGAAATGTTATTTAAGCAAATTTGATGAAAGTTGGTTATGGAACAGAAGGATTGGACACCTGAATTTTTATCATATTGTCAAATTGAATAATGAAGGCGTTGTGAAAGACCTTCCAAGAATATCTAAGCCTAATAACTCTGTATGTGAATCTTGTCAAATGGAGAAGTTGACTTGTGCTCAATTCGAATAGAAGAGTTTCACATCTTCAGAGAAACCACTTCAAATTGTTCATACAAATCTGTGTGGACCATCGCAAAAGGAAGGAACTAGAGGATAACATTACTTTATGCTAGTAATTGATGACTTCTCCAGACTTACGTGGGTTTCCTTTCTGAGAGAAAAATTTGATGTGTTTGAGAAGTTCAAAAAGTTTAAGGCGTTAGCTGAGAATCAGACAGGAAGGAAGTTAAAGGCAATTCTCTTAGACAGGGGAGGATAATTTCTGTCAAGATATTTCAAAGAATTCTGTGACAGACATGTAATTAAAAGAGAATATACTATTCCATGCACTCCTCAATAGAATGGAGTTGTAGAACACCAAAATAGATCAGTTCAGTAGATGGAAAGGGATATGATGAGTGAAAGGGACATTTCACAAACCTTCTAGGTGGAGGTTGTTCATAGAACCATTCATATTCTAAAAAATGTGCATGTAAGGCCGAACATTGATAAAACTACATATGAGTTGTGGTTTGGTCGACCTGCATCAATCAAGCACTTGAAAGTATTTGGAAGTAAATGCTACATCAAGAATAATGATGATCATATGGGAAAATTTGATAGTAGAGATGATGAAGGTATCTTCTTAGCATATGCAATGAACAGTAAAGAATACATATGCTTTAACAAAATAATGCATAAATTAGTAGATTGTATTGATGTTTGAATTAATGTAGATGCTCATGTAAAAGATCAACAGAGAATAAGAACTAAGCCAGATGAAAAATATGATGAGGATAATGAAGATAAAGAACAACAAATATCAGAATCACAAGAAGATGATGAATCAGGTGGAGAATAGACACCCAGACAAGATGATTCAGGACAACAATCAACATCAAATCCTTCCTCCAGAATTACTCAAAAGAATCATCCTGAAAGTCAGATAATTAGTGAGAAAGACAAAGGTGTACAAACTAGGTGAAGGATAATCAAAGACATCGAGAAATCACATATAGCCTTCATATCTGTTAGCACTCTATAATTTGCCCAAGGCTGTGAAGGTAGTCACAGAGGCAACATCAAAACCACTTCAATTCAGGGATCTAGCCCTCTGAGACTCAGAGAGGGATCTCTCTGTCAAATTTAGATTTGTTTGAAATAGGATATTAGGCTAGTTATGCAGAACATGGTTTGTTTTTTATTTGAGGTGTTTGGAAAAATGATTGCTTTAGAATCCCATTGGGCTATGGGGTCTGTGTCAAAACTTAAGGCCAGATAAACAGTTTTTAAAGGGCTTCTTCACAGGGTGAGATAGCTAAGATACTGGATCGATTAAGATAAAATGTGATGGAAAGATAGAACATGTGAGAGGTTCATTTAAGTAAAGAAGCATTCAAGAATTTCTTTAACTCAAAATCAAAAGAATAACATGCAGACTGATAAAAGGCCAGATATAGAGTACCCGAGGTAAATTTTGTTCTTTAACTTCCTTTTAACA